>VZRH01002609.1:301064-356060 GCA_013397555.1 Urocynchramus pylzowi
AAAAAAAGGAGTGTATTATGTGGTATCTTCAGCAATCTGTATTGCCCATGGCATGGCTATCCGTCATGAACAATGCATTCAGACTCTCTAACCTGAATATTCTGCAAACAAATAACACCTTAAAACAGCAAACCAAGCAATGGAACAAGGATTATTGTGTCCCTTCCTTTTCACCAGTATACACAGCAAAGGAGACATAGGAGGAAATCAACTGTAAATGGCATCTTCAGTAATGAAGGGAAAAGCTGGATATCCACAAGTCTGTTTCCTAGGCAACTGAATAGAGGGACAATCAGAATCTCTCAATTGCACCCCATTATAGATATTTTCTACACAGACCAGTAAAAGGAAGAAAAAGGTGATTGGAAAATCTTCAGCAAAAATCATCCTGGAGCACTTTGAAAGCATGGGGGAAGTGAACAGATAATACATAAAATGGCTGCCTACATGTAGCTCCTGATTGCAATCATCTTCAGAGCTGTAAGAAGAGGGATGACAGGAAAATCATGCATTTAAAAAAAGGTCCCAGACTTCATCCCTGACTCTCAGGATGGGGCTGCACTGACAATTATATTTTATAGGATTATCTCACAAATGGACCTTGACACTGTGTATAGAGGGATTATTCTGAAATATGCATTGTGAATTCACTCTCTGCATTGTACTTTGGCACCCCACCAATGTAATGGTCCAAGATTGTTAATATGACCTGATGAACCAGAGCTGTTGTTGATCCACTAATATCTTTTCTCTGAATAATTTATAGAATGCACAAACTTAGACCAATGAAATAAGCATATGCCAAGGGAGTTCACTTTTTTCTGCACTGGCTAATCTCTTAGTACCAAGAGTAACAGCACATGCTTTATTCAGGAACATACTGGGGGGGAAAAATAGACATATGAGTACTTAGAGGATAAAAATATTACAAGGTATCAAAGCTAGACAGATAAATGAATGAATCTAGATGAGACATATGGACTTATTGCATCCCTCTATGTTACAATGGTAAGTATTACAGCTATCCTGGCCGTCCATGGAAATGTTCTGGGTGAAGCTCAGCTAAAGAAAGCTTAAATTACTTATTATCATGTATGCCTTCACTCTTCTTTTCTGTGCTGTCCCAGCAGATTTTCTTTTTTCACTTCTTCATTTTTTGTCTGGTTTTTTTTGGGGTTTTTTTTGGGTTTTTTTTTTGTTTGTTTGTTTGTTTTTGTTGTTGTTGTTTTGTTGGGGTTTTTTTTTCCTCTCTTTCTGTTGTTTTGTTAAGGTTTTTTTACTATGAGTCAGAGGTCTAATAATCATACCAGTTTTCTAAGGCTGACCACACCAGCACAAAGTCATCATTGAATCATAGTATCATGGAAACATAGAATGCTTTGGATTGGGAAAGACCTTCAAGATCATCTCATTCCAAACATCTTTCACTAGACCAAATTGCTCAGAGCCACAACCAACATGGCCTTGAACAGCTTCAGGATTGGGACATCCACAATTTCACTGGGCAACCTTTTCCAGTGCCTCACCACCCTCACAATAAAGTAATTTTTCCTAATATCTAACCTAAATCTACTCTCTTTCAGTTTGAAGCCATTTCCCCATGTCCTGTCACTACATGCCCTAGTAAATAGTTTTTCTCCATCTTTCTTGTCGGGTATCTCTGGGTACTGGAAGGCCACATGAGGTCACCCTGAAGTCTTCCCTTTTTCAGGCTGAATAATCCCAATTCTCTCAGCCTTTCCTCACAGCAGAGGTGCTCCATCCCTCTGATCATCTTGGTGGCCTCCTCTGGACTCACTCCAATAAGTCCAGGGACCCCAGGGCTGGATGCAGCACTGCAGGTGGGGTCTCATCAGGGCAGAGCAGAGGGGCAGAATCCCCTCCCCACGCTGCTCTGGATGCAGCCCAGGACACGTTTGGCTCTCCAGGCTGTGAGGGCACATGGCTGGGTCATGTCCAGCCTTCACCCCCCTCACACCCTCAAATCCTTCTCAGCAGGGCTGCTCTGGATCTGTTCACCCCAGCCTGTGCTGACACCAGGCATTGCCCTGACCCAGGTGCAGCACCTTGTTTGTGGTCTTGTTAAACTGCCTGAAATTCCATGGGCCACTTCTCCATCTCGTCCAGACCTGGATGGCATCCTGTCCTTCAGGAGTGTCACTGCACCACAGCTTGGTGTCACCTGCAAATTTGCTGAGGGTGCACTCAATCCCTCTGTATATGTAGTCTTTATTTCAACACAGATAGAAGTGCACCAAGCCAAGATGCACCCTATCACCTCACCTGTCAAACCTTTCCCTGCTTAAGGTTTTCTAAGAAAAAAAAACGTAACTTATAAACAGAAATATTATATTTCCTGATTTGGATTGTAAGACAAAATGCATCTCTCACACAACAGCAAATATTAGCAAGGTACAGAAAAACCATTGTCAATCCAGACTGAGTTCCTTTACTGGGGATTGCAACTGGTCCAGCACAGTAAAAGGGCAGAGAAACACTATCATACCATATCATATCCATATCATGGATAGTGGTAGGAATCAAATTTTTTTTCTGGAATTTCAGGACTTTATATATTTGTGCTCATTTCTTGTCTGATCTTATTTCTCACAGAGGAATAGTCTATTTGATGAGGGACCAAATTAAACCTCTTTGCACTCTGCTTTCCTTAGGCTCTTCAGTTTCAGAGGAGGTATATTTTGGTTCATTTCCAGGGTTGTTTTTTTTTTTTTTGCTACTTTGTAATTGCTTGATCCGCTTTTTTGGGTAGAGTTCAAAATATTGATATGTATTGTAAACTTGATGATAAGATGGGATAGCAAGTGTACAACACAAAATTGTGTAGGCAAAACTTATTAAAATATGTGCAGGAAGAACATAAAAAATGAAATGTGTTTCAAAATCTAATATTTGGGAAATATTATATATGGGCAGTAGCTGCATGCATCCTTTTGATGTGCAAAATGGAAAAACTTTTTTTAAAGTATCAATTTTTATCAACAACTAGAACAAAACACCCTTTTGAATGAATAATACAACACTATTATTTTCTCTGGGATGGAAAGACCCAGATTAGATAGATAGATAGATAGATAGATAGATAGATAGATAGATAGATAGATAGATAGATAGATAGATAGATAGATGAAAGGTAGGTGACTATCTGGGATAGATAGATGTCTTCTGAAATGAGTAAAAGAAACAGACAAATCCTTTTTGTAAGAAAATTTTAGTCTGAAAAAAATATTCCAAAACAGAAGTGCTCAAAAGTAGTATTGCAGCCCAGCTTATACCCCAAACTTCCACTAATTTCTATCTTTACTACTAAAAAACCCCAAACACCTCTCCTATTTAATCTGAAACAGATGATAGAAAAACTAGCATTTGGGCAGCAGTTCTATCAGCAGCATCTCATCATACACTAAAAACAGACAAAACCAACTGATTGAACCAAACCTGAAGCTCTCTGCCCACAGGCAGACAGTCCTGTCTAGTTCTCTGGAACTGCAAAATCCTCTGTATTTGATTATCTTTTCTCAGTCACTGCTATCTGCGTTTCTTTTCCATCTTGTCTAACAATCCCAAACGTGTTTCTATTTAGCAGTTTGATACAGTTTTATGGCATCACTATGCAAATGTTGGTACAGCTTATATGTGTTAGTGATATCCCCATGAAAACTGTCCCCTTCATCCTCCCAGAGAGAAAATTCATGCTTAGGGAAGTATTTCAGCTTTTATTATTTCCTTTTCTTTCTTGTTAAGGCACAAACAGGATGAAATCTTGAAAGTGAAGGGAACAAAATTTCAGGGAAGAAAAAGGTGTAATCAAGCATACTTTTGTAAGTAAAATGGATAAAATACAGGAGCTCATACCCTAATTGGCCATGGAACATGGAGGAGACTGGCCAAACCACCCACTGCTCTGTGACTAGATGAACTTTTTGTAGGTTGTCTCCAGAAGCACAAGGCAGAATAATGGTGGTGGAGGTAGGACAGCATCCAGAGACCATCTAGGTGGAGTAATCCAAAAAGCCAGATAGAAAACACTTGGGACAGGTTCCTGAGAGAAAATCAATGGAGGGAGCTTTTGGGTAGTAAAGTAGCTGGAAAGAAGTTTCAGAAGAAAAGCGAGCTTTCAAATACTGTTCCTATTATAAGGGTGAAAAGGACATTATGTACATTATTCATAAATAAATAGCTTTGCAGTGTGCACATCACTTATTCACTGAACTCTTCAATAGACTTCCCTTAAAAACCCCTTCCAAGCTCTGAAAGCTGGCTAGGGCTCTGTGCAGGAAGGACAGTGCTATTAGTACAGCAGGGAATGGATTTGTTTCCAGTGTACCTGGCAAGCATCTGTGCAGACACACGATGACATCAGTCACAGCCAGGACCACACAAGTATATTCACATGTAGCTGTAAGTCTATTGGACAGCCAATACATATGGTTTATACCCTTCTTCCTCTCAGTCAGGAAAGACTTCAGCTATTTTTAAGCCTGGATATGCATATGGCAAATATAAGGATATTCCTTGTGCAGAGGAAGAAAAGGGAATACTAAAATTTTTCAACATGCTCTCTTTAGTAGTTTCCTTTTTCCATTGTGCTTACTCATTCCTTCCCTTGAACAGTGAAGGGACATCCAGGAACTTTTGTAATCTCTAAAGTTTGAATTAACACCCACAAAATCCCAAAGTTTATTTGTTTGTGTACATTGTGAAGTGACCAGCTGGGACAGTGTGCTCACACACATGCAGTGGTGCATACTGAGGTTGGCAACAGCTGCCTGGGTAGAGCAGTCAAGGGACAGAGCCTACAACAAGGAATATTCACACCAAGGTTTATTATTGCACCCAGGTTTAATATTCCTACAACAATGATTATAAACCACCTTCGGACTACTGTTCACTCACCTCAAGAGTTAAGCAGCAGTGGAGAATGAGCAAATTCGTAATTCTCACAGACATCTAGAAATTAACTTCTAAAATAGAAAAAGTGGTTAAATCCTTTGCATAAATTATTTCCAATTGTCCATCTAACTTTTGTTACAATAGGGACCATGACAAAGATCTTGGAAACCATGATTCATGAATTTTCCAGGAGCAGCCAAGTGCATCATCCTCTGAAAAGAATATAAAGGAGGAAAGTTTACATTTGTGAAGAACACCAGCCATTGGCATGCTCTTTTCTCACTTCTTTAAAGAAAAGTAGCAGTAAAGCAGAAACTATCTACATAGAGGAGACAGTGGCTGTCAGTCATTAAATGACTGCCTCAGGTTGTGTCAGTCTCAATGCTGTATATGACTGTATCAAAAGAAACCAAAGTGACAGTTTCAACATAACCTGTCCTTTAATAAGGTGTAACTGTACAATATGAAAATACATGCTTTGACTGCACTTTTTTTCTCACTCTTTATGTTTAGATGAAGCTGAAAATTGAAAAGAGAGTGGAGATCATTTAGCTCCACACAGGATGCCCTTGCTGATATTTTCTCAATGGCTGAGAAATACTCAGAAAGAAGAGTACTAGCTGGCTATATTTCCATTTCCCATTTTCAAGCAAAACCATGGTGATTCTAGGCCACTTATTTTAATTTAGTTTCACTTGTTGCATCACCTCAGGGTTTGGTTTTTTTTTCAGTAAAGTGCTTTGATATGGTGATAGGGATTTGTGGCTTAGTATTTGTCATAAGGCAGCTTGATCTGTATCTCTACAGTTCTTGAGAGATATTGAAAATATGACCTTATGACACAAAAAATGAAATTACTTGTTGATAAAACCTACTCCTATTCAGTCACCAGTCAAATAGCACAGGCTAGATTAAAAAAAACAAAAAAATCACATGGTGACCAGCTTATTGAATCCATGACTCCTTGACCCATATACTCAAAGATTCGTCAGGGGCGAGGTCTTTCAGACTGGGCCCTGTACAGATGCTTTTGAAGTTTTTAAGAAAGCTCAGAAAGCTCATAGTCACAGTGGCACAGATGAGAGTACCCCTCAAAGATACTTGATCATTGCTCAAATTGTATTTTGTTTGTGTTTCCTCCAGCAATTAAACTCTGGGTAACTTCTCCTGTTTTAGTTACTAACTTATGACCTTCCAGAAAATGAAAAGCTTTATAACAGCTGCTATTGTTTCATTTTATTACAGCATATTAACTGGTTTTAAATGCCATTATTATTTATAGGGACATGTGTTTAGATAATACATCTATCTATAAAAGTGTGTTGATTTCACCATTCTGTTCATTTCACCAGCCCACACTGCTTTGCAGCTAACTTTAACTTCCCACTAACGCATTCTACTCCATAGACCCTACAAATTACTGAATATAAGAAACTTTTCAGAGCTGACCCTGATTTTTTCTTTCTTTTAAGAATTCTTAAGCTAGCCCCATATTTTATTTGTCTGTGTTTTGAGGTTACTGTAACGCACAAGAGCACGATAGGTGAACGCTCCCCCAAACAAAACAAATTGGTAGCTGCTGTCTCTACATTCAGGAGCTTAGTCTTTCTATGAACATTTCAGCCTGCTGCCTTAGAAGCTCTGAGGATGAGCAGCCTCCAGAGATGATGGATGGACACACAGTGTTCACTGGGTTCCCATGCCTGGGTGTCACAGATCAGCTGCCAGGCACGGCAGCTCCGACAGTGCCCGAGTTTGGCACCGGAGCACGCGGCTCTCCCCCTGTGCAGGAGACTGGAGCTCTTGTGCATCACTGAACCTTTTGCCAGATGGATCTGCAATAGCTCTGACAGATCCCAGGGCAGAGCTATTACCCAAATACTGGCAGAATCGATGGCTTCTCCAGCAAGTGGCAAGAGTAATAAAACCATCTGGCTTTTCAGAGCCCAGCAGGACAGCGGCTTGTGTGTTTATACACACCAGTTGCCTGTTTTGCCATAAAATTCTTCCTGTTATAGAAAGCCATCCTGATACTTTCCATGAAATTAAAATACAGGCTATTCACATATCTCAGTGTGATCCTTTATGGAGCAGATTTTTCTGAGAGTTGATCCAAATCTGGGACAATAATGACGTGATTGCAAATCATTCCATTGCATTGTTAGTGATTATACCTCTGAGCCACAGACAAATATAGCCAGGAACTAAGCCATTGACTAGCCAGAGCCCAGAGTGTCAGAATTGTATAAAAGTTCATGAAATACTGCCAGAGTAGACTTCTAAAAGATAAACAAAAATTGCATAAAGTAGTGAATAAAAAAAGTGGAAAAAATTAACTTTAAAAACAGAACTGAAAATAAGGTACATAAGATATTACCATCTGAGAAGTGAAGTCCTCCAACAAGACTGGAATTCAATCATGTCAGTCCTTGGATTACAAGGGTGTGAACAAAAGCTACAAAAACAAATCCTGCCTTAGAAGTTTGAAATGTTTCTCTTGAAGATCTTAGTGTATCAGTATCTCATTTGATATGGATTCTGTAGCTGTATCTTGGTCTAATTTTAATCTGCATTAATAATCTTAAAAGGACTCTATAACATAATTATTATTATGCCAAATGAGAGTAGAACTTTATTTAGGCTAAAGCCATATGTGCAACTATGGACAATTCCATAAATTGTAAAACAAACAAAAAAAATTAATCACTGACTGTCTGCAAAGCCATGATAGATGAACTATAGCTGTTTTCCACAGTGATTTGAAAGACAATGTCTTTTACACAGACAACTATATTTAGTACAATGATGATGAAACTAGACAACATTACCTGAGGACAGAAAATCAGGGAATCACTATTTGGAGTGTAAAACTGCCAGACTGAAAAAACAAACAAACAAACAAACAAACAAAACCCCCCAAAAAACCAAAACCAACAACAACAACAAAAACCCAAAAAACCCAAAAAACAAACAAACAAACAAAAAAAACACCCCACCACCTTTTCTAAAAGGTAAAGTTTTAACTGGATTTTTAGTCCTGAAATTAGGCTGACTTAGAGAAGAAAGCTGGTTGAGGTGACCTCCAGAAGTCCCTTCCAAATGAAATATTTCTGAGATTTGATCCTTTCAGTGATCCTGTGAATGCAAGAGTTTTACTACAGTCTGTCAAACACTGTGGAGCAGTGAGAACACAATTAAAGGCCAGATGTGTTAGATGCCAAAATAACTGTTGCACAGCTTTGGAAAATGAAACCTGGAATAGGAATCTTGCAGCTGTTTCCAAGGTATGTCTACCATTAAAAAATGAAACCATAAAACTTTCTAGCCATGTGTATGCACCCACAGCATTCCTGCTCTTTCTTGATCACTGCCAAGGCACCAAGCTCTGACCCACAGAGAAAAAGCATCTGCACACCAGGCAGATAAAAAGGTTATTTTGGAAACCTGACATAATCTGTGAATTGCTATTGAGTTAATTTTATACAAATTTTCTTTTTGTTAATAGAGTAGTTTGAAAAGGACTTATTTAAATATATTTCTGAAAATCTATTAACTGGAATATTTTTGCTTTTCTTCATGGTCATTCCCAAATTTACAGAGCTGCGTTGGAGTTATCTTTGTTTCTACATCATATTTTCAAGCATGACCTCAAGACATTTCTATTTGAATACTGCAATCAATAATTAGGTAAATGATGTGGCTTTAAGGGACTGGTCAGTTTCTAGTGAAAATCCTTAAAAAGTGCATTTTTTAACACAAGTGGGTTTACCTGAAGGGTAAGTCTGGGTCCCTGCCACTACCTCCTGACACAGAGCATGCAGCTTCATGGCATGGCTGGAGCCTATGATGAATGATTCCTCTTAAAGGAGGACAGTGTCTGCTCCTGAATCTCAAGTGACCTGAGCGTCCCAACCTGGCTCTGACTGCCACTTGTTCTGTCGTTGAAACTAAAGTGGGCAAAGATCTTTCAGTTGAGTCTCACTAAATTCTTATTTACTCTTCTAGTCACTGTAATTTATCACATTTCTAAAATTAAAAATAAAAGAAGCTACATCTGAAGTGATTGCAATTTCAAATAATCTGAACTGGCAATCATCTCAAACGTAATTATTCAAATCTGCTATTCGTACCCCACTGTTCTGGTGCAAGGCTATTCTTGAAAGACAGGCACTTGTAAATTCACTCAAATCAGTAGCAGGAAACACCAAAGTTTTGAGGCTTTTTTCTGCTGCTTTCAGCTGATCTCTACAGTTTCTCTATTCTATGGTAACTTAGCTCCTTTTTTTTCCCGATAATTTTATTTTTTTCACAGGCCATTGTTACTATTTTACATTGCTCTCCAAGGCTAAAGTGCACACCTAGGTTTTATTGATATTGATATTGTAGCTGGGCTTCAATGGCACTGTATCCATTTGCTGAATTATGCCTGTCTTTTGAAAAAAGACCTGCTTTAAACTGACCAGGAAAATAGAGACCTCACACAGTATTTCCTAAATGTCATTCAGCAGCCAGTAATCCTAATTCTGAAATTAAAATCTCTGGCTGCCCACTCAGTCATCACCCAAAGAGCAGGACTCGAAAGTCAAGTGATGCCAGAGGGTTCAAGAAGATGGATGCCCAAGCTCTACAGATGCTGACAGTACCGGCCCTTCCAAACATTTCATTTCCAAAGACTATGGACAATATCCATTGTTTCTGCTCATGTTTCTAGTAAAGTCATAACAGTAATTTTACAGGATGGACTATTTTCCACAGAAATTAAGCTGGCAGAAGGGAATAAAAATATGATGATCTACAAAGGAAGAAAATTATTCAATGAAGTGTTCAACTCTTGGCCCTTCATTTGGTCCTCTGTCACTCAGAAAGTCAAAGCTGTCAAGCAGCAGCACAGGGCTCATACTCAGTGGATCCTTTTAACTTTGCAGCATCTCCACTTGCACTGACATCACACTCCTCCCATCAGTATCAAAGGTGTGAGCTAAATAAGAATTTGTTTTCTGACAGAAGCATCTCTGAGATGAAAGGGCCCCATGTTAACTTTTAATATGCCAGCCTTGCAACTCCCTCTGCGTTGGTGGCTGATAGGATTGTGAGTAGCATTGAAAGCTATCACTTAAACCCTTCCTCTCCACTGAGAGCAAGACTGACATGGTTTTCTTCCCAGTGACAGCATGCTTCTTTGTTTAGAGGGTGGGTGAGAGCTGGGCTTTCTGTTGCCAGAGTGTGCAAATGCACTTCTACTGAAGAAAGTAAGGAGCAAGGAAAGGATTTAGCCTGAAACAGTTCATTTCCTGGCCATCTCCTGGGGCAGCACTCACACATGCTACTCTTTATTTAAGAGAGACTTCAGCCTTACATGTTAGTCTTTTATTCAGAATGGCGAAATCTCAGCCAAAAGTAGTGTGAGATAATAACAGGTATCACATACTGCTTGTGGTTTCATAGCATCCAAAGTCTGCCAGACTAGTTGGATTATGGGCATTTTAAAGTTAATAAAACCAATTTGTTTAAAAAGAAATTACCCATTTGGCTCTTGTTGATCATCCAGTTGGTCTTATTTTTCCAAGAGGCAGAACACATCTGCATCCAATTAGTATATTAGTTGGAGTGCCTCTGCACTGCTGCATTGCAGTTCCTGTGCATAGCTTGAAAAAATATGTAGGACGTAAACTCTTCTCTCATCTTGTTGCAAATCATCAGAGGCTTTTGTGGAGCCACAGGACTCAGGGGGTGGGGGAGAAAGAGGGGCTTGAGTGTGGGGGTGAATACCAAGGGGATTTGGCTCAGCTCCTTGAGCTCATTTAGGTTATTTTTGTATTAAAGGTAAATCTTACACTTGGTTTCTGACATAACAAAGTAAAAAAGAAAATCTCTATTTATTTTAATGGAATGCAATTTAAGCTTCACATGATCGTAAATAGAGCAACATTAGTACAAAACAACAGTACATTATTGGTTCTGTGCTTGTGTCTTCCTTCTCTTCATCCTTCCTAATCCTGCTGGGTAGTCAGAGACACATAAATATCAATTAAAGACAGAACTAATACAATTAAACCAAAGCAGCAAGCTCCTTCAATGGTAGTTTGTACTTAACCATCTTATTTATGGTCTAACTTCACTCTCTCTTTCCAAGCATCATAGTCAGCCTGAGAGCTGTCACTGCAGCTGCTCCAGGCTGAAGGTGGAGAGTGACAGGAGTCAGAGATCTCATGGCTATGCTGAGGGATGAGCAGCATAATAATAACAAGGGAATTTGAGCAAGCTGTAGCATAAGGAAAGCTTCAGGCTTCAGAGGGCATTTTTAAACAGAGGAGGTTGAAATGACACAAATGGTAGTCTCCAGGGCTTCAGCAGGGGATGAGATAGAGTTGGAGGGGTGAGTAATTTCCTTGCTCCAGGTGGGCCTGCAGAGTCCAACAGATGACCTGCCTCCTTTGCCTGTCAGGGCAGCAGCATTCTGTGAGCAGATGCAGAGCCTGGTGGAGCTGACTGCAGTGCACCAACATGCTCTCATATTGACAGGCCCCAGGCTGAAATGCCTGTCCCCTGTTGTGGATTGACACTGGTCAGATGCCAGGTACTGATGAAAGCCACTCACTCACTCCCCTCTACAGCTGGAAAGAGGAGAGAAAATTTAATGAAGGGTTCATCGGCTGAGGGAGATAAGGACTGGGAGAGATTGCTCACCAAATACCACCACAGAAAAAGAGGATCAACTTCAAGAAATTAATTCAGTTTATTGTTACAAAATCAGAGCAGGAAATGAGAAAGTAAGACCTTAAAACCACCTTTCTCCCCGCACCTCCCTCCTTCCAGCACTACCTCCTATCCCAGTGGTGCAAGGAGACAAGGAATGGGGTTTATGGTCAGTTCATCACCTGTGGCTTCCCCTGCTGCTCAGGGAGAGGAGTCCTTCTCCTGCTGCACCATGGGGTCCCTCCCACAGGAGACAGTTCTCTATCAACTTTAATGTGAGTCCACCCCACAGACAACATCTCCCTGGGACTGCTGCAACGTGAATCCCTCCTAGGGGCACACGGTCCTCCCAAACTGCTGCAGTGTGGGTCACTCTTCCATGGGGAAGAGTCCTCCAAAGACNTCCTTTGTCTTGATTTCTCCTTAACTGTGTTATCACAGAGGCATTACCAACATCTCTCATTGGCCCGGCCTTGGTCAGCAGCATGTCCATCTTCAGAGCCATCAGGGATTGGCTCTGATGGATTGGGTGGAAGCTTCTGGAAGCTTCTCACAGAAGCCACCCCTGTAGCCCCTCTGCTACCAAAACCAGGCCATGCAAAACCAATACACCCCCCCACTCAACCACCCTTCTCCAGCCTCTCAGGCTGGTGATTCTCTTTCAGTGTTTCTCCCTGACCCACTGCCCTCCATGCCATAAGTAAAAATAAATCATTGCATAAATTCAAGAGCAGAGCTCTGTTGTTGCCTGATGGGAATTGCTTTTCCATGTGTGCTTGGGGCAGGGTGAGGACTGGAATCACCACCTCTGCTGGGGTGGACTCCTGTGTGCATCCCACAGGCGCACGCACAGCTCTGGGAAGCAGAGCCTCACCCCTGGATACCCATGCTCACAGAACATAGAAGTTTTTCTGAGCAAAGATTTAATGAAGGCAGCCTCCTTCAACATGTGGTAAAGAGAAGCCATGTTTTTAAGAGGCTCCAAGTTTTTGTGTTGGCAAAGGCTGGTATTGCTCAAGGCATAGCATCTAAAATTCAGATTCTGATAAAGCATCTATCAGACTTCTTGACTCTGAGTGATTGGAACACATTCTCAGTCAGGAATGAACAAACATTGGGAGGGTGCCCTGAATGATTGAGACTTCTAGCAGTGTGGAGATCTAAACAGCTTTGCTCTTTACTCTGATTGTGCAATCTGGATGCACATGCAAAAGAAAAGTACCAGAAGGTAATATTATTTCTAACAACACCTAGTGCTCCAAAACTTTGGGAGCATTTCAGATGCTTACATGTAGGTTCTTTGTGCCATTTTAGTCACTGAATGACCCAAGAGTGGTCATTCCAGATTGAATCATGCCCATGGGATTTTTAATACATTTCAGTTAATATTGGTGAAGGAGGCCAAGAATGAAACTGATGGTGTGGTTACAAGCCCAGTGCAGCTAAGGCATATATCATAGACTAAAAATTGCTACCTTACACACACAATCTAGCTCCTTCAGAAGTTATCATGGAAACCAGAAAAGTGGTCTTTTCTTCCAAGCTGAGTAGAGGGTGTAAGACTGTTTATCCACAACAGATGAGCCCCAGAACAGATTTACCTGCTGCTCCAGAGAAGACTAAGACAAACACTGCGGTACACAAAGCAGCATGGGGCAGCAGAGATTTGAAGAGCATGTCTTCTTTGGATGGAGATAAGTGTGAAGATGTTTATCTTCCTCTACTGACTGGCTCACAATTACAGGTTTAGTCTAAAAGGTCTGACTTTCAGATGGCTGATGGTGTGTTAGAACTCTCCCACCAAAGGAGCACCACTCCACTTTAAATTAAAGATATCAGAGAGGACACAGTGTTTTAATGTTCACTTTACTTTTTTCTACTTGAAAGGGGATGATGTGAAAAGCTGTGACTTTGAAGGCTCTGGTGTGAGGCAGCTGGATCAGCTGTGCTCCACAGAGGCTCGTGTTCTCCAGGGCTGGCTTCCTGGAAAGCTGCCACTGCAGGAAGCCGACCTCCACCAGACTCCTCACCTCTGAGCAGTTACTGAACACAAAAAATGAAACTGAAATCTTGTTCCTTTTGGTTAGATGAATTTCCTGATAGGTGTCAGGAAACATCTGAAATGTAAAGTAAACTGTTGTCCTTTCTTTCCTCTAAGTTTTCATAATGAACTGTAGCAGACAATATTTAAATATTTTTATAATTTCTTTTCTTTCTTTCAGTTCCCACAGGTATTCACATAGAAACAGGGCCAAAAATTCATTTGAACAAGACTTCCTGTTCTTTCCATGTTGGATGGTGTGCATTAAATTGTGCAAAGTAGCTCATGTTTGATTCCGTATCTACCTGAATTTAGTTAAGTGCTGGGTCATGAATGCCAGAGTCTATTAAACACAGTGATTTGTTTAATCCTAAATTAAGGCAGGCTGGCAAGATTAAACACAAGAAAAGCAAACTTATTCTCGTGACCTGCTGTAGGCATTTCCACAGAAATCCATCTAACCTATGTCTTTGGACTAATCTAATGAATTCCAAAATTCCAAACACCCATTCAGGGAGATGGGGGAAAAAGAGCATTCAAAATAAAAAGTTGATAAAAGAATATTTTGGTTGCTAGTTAAAAATAACACTTGTTTCAACCAGCAGCTATTTTTTTTTTTGGATGGGAGGAATGGATAGAGCAAAAGCCAAAAGGAGAAATTTTTCTAGGCTAAAATAGAATTATTCCATCAGTTTTTATGCTATGAAAATGAAGATTTATAACATGCACACCAGTTGTACCTTTACACTTCTTTTCTTTGGACAAGATGTGATCAAGGGAAGAGAGAAGGACAGGAATGGTGTGAACCATGCTTCCATCAAATTCCAAGGTTATCTCCTTGAGAATATCTTTGTCTTACTAAAAAAAATTTTAAAAAATCAAACAAGTAAAATCCTAAAGTTGTCTTTCAGAATTTTGTTTTGTTCTACAAAACTTTATTCTTTAGTCTTCTTTATACACATGAAACTGCATTACATTTTTAAAAACTCTCTGTCAGGACATTAATAGAAAGTTGTGGTTTTCAATTCTACATTTAAAATTTAATGTCTCAAAATTATATAATCTTTTTGTTGTTGAATCGTTCATAACTTCAGAGGAATATGCCTAATGAGAAAGAATGGGTTTAATTAGTTTGAGTAACACTGGAATTTATACATAGCTTTAGTGTATCAAGATTGCATTGAAATTCCCTGAGCATAAAAGCAAAATTAGGAGGTACAAGCTAGAGGTTAAAACTAAAAGTGCCTGTGTACATGACTGATTTTTTTTCTGTTAGGATCAATGATACTTCAAATTTGAGTATTTTCCTATTAGTTGAAAACCCTTAAAATGCATGAAATTAAAGAGCAAGACTGATTTTCTTGTCCAATGATCCTCTGAAGAAAAAATTAGGATGATAACCCATCATTGAGAAAACCACACACCCTTTGTAGGGAAAAAAAAAAAAAAAAAAGAAAAAAAGAAGAGAAAAAAAAAGTAAAATCCAGGCTTTCACAATGTATAGAAAAGGAAGGTCTATCTGACCTGGTCAAATATCTTTTTGATATCCAAGAAGCAGATCAGAGACTTTAACTGCATCAAGGTGGACAAGTGGATTTCATTACATTTTGCTTTAATCATTTTCAGAAAAGTTTCACCATTTAATAAAAACACTGTGATCTCATTTTATTATTTCCAGGAGCTACTCCTTATCTAATGGCCAAATTTAGAGGCTGAGTTTAAAATCTGCTTTCAAGTGAAAAATTTGGCTAGCGTATCTAGCTGCACAGAATGTTTGCAAGTGTTCATATATATCCTGGGCTTCCTGGCTGCCATCTAGGAAATGCTGTCATTATTTGGCTGCTTTATCTTTGCCTACAGATGCTCTGAGTGGTGGAGTGTTACTACATTCTGAAGAAGGGATTTTTAGGAAGTGCAATCAATGTAACATGACTTTGAGGGCTATTGCAGTTTTTAAAAATGAAGGATATTGTACCTCCTCCTTTGTAGGAAAAAAAAAAAAAACATCAAGAAAATCCAACTAAACTGAAAAAATAAAAAAACAAACATCACCAAAGAAACTTTAAGGACTAAATGATCACTGTTTATTTTGTTTCCTGATGACAACTATATCTGATGTTAGATCATTCAAGCAGCCCATCCATCCAGATCTGCTCTTTAGCTTAGTGGCTGTAATTATTGTTGTGCCTGTTACTGTGTTGTTGTTGTTATCAACTAGAATTATAATCCAAAGCTCCATAACAAATGCAAGTTCTAGAGAAGCCTGCAGTTATTTGTACATTTTCTGAATTTATTATTGTTTGTCACAAAGTAGAACTGTCAAAATTTCTCTCATAGTCCAGTAATTGAAGCAGTCTCTTAGAAAACAAAAAAATGTGGCTTAAAATAATTTCTCTACTGAAGATTTGAATGTGAGTCTCCAGGTGGGTGTTTTAAACACTATAGCTGGAAGGTGCAGTTCATCTCCTTGTTTCAGGCTGAGCATAAGTGATGGGGTTCAGTTGTTTATTGCCAAAGGCTCTGAAAGCAAACAAACACCAGACTGTTTCCCTGTTGCTCAGAGTTAGTCAAGTATTTCTTACATTTGTTTTAGTGGCAAAAGGTTGTAGTAATAAAAATACACAGAGATGACCCAGGCTATCTGTCCTGCTTTGGGAATATTGCAGACTGTCCCCAGCATCCCCACAATGTTCAGCTGTGTCTGTGCCTGATCTAGATGTACTGTGTTCAAATTCCCTTTCCAGGATTCAGTTCAGAATGCAGCAGAAATCACTTCCATCCTGTTGGATGTTCCTGTCTAAGGTAGGGGGTTAGATGAGATGATCTTCAAAGGTTCCTTCCAATTCAAGCCATTCTATGATTGATCCTATTATCCACCCATTATGCAATATGAAAGGTGAAAATCTGGGCTAAAACAAAAAAATTGAGAAAGTTTGCATCTCCTGCCAAGATGTGAAATCAGTTACCTGAATTTGGTTCATACTGAATTCAAGGATCTTCTCCCCACATAGAGTGTGATAGTACTGTAATACTGCCTGATACACAGTACCACATCTTAATGTCAAGGCATTCACTCCAGTAATCTTTGCTTCACATGATAGCTCTCTTACCTTTCTGATACACACAGTTCTTCCAAGTGAATTAAATCTGGGTTTTGGATGCCTCACTGGGGATACACTCTTCTCATACCAGAAACTAGAGTTGTAAACTTAGGCTGGGGATTCCCAGGGGCATCACTTTTCTCCATGTCAATATAAAAATAAAATTTCTTTCTGGGTCTAAAGGAAGATTTTCAAAGGTGAAAATGCCATTTATCACCTTTATCACCACAAATTATTTATCTAACTCCATGTGAACATCTGCCCTGGAAATGCCCTGTTTTGTAACATTTTCCATTAACAAAAGTAAAAAGACCACATAAAACATTTTATTCTTTGTAGTTGATTTGACATACTGAATGTGTCAAGGGACTTTTATCAGTGGGAACTATTTCTGATGGTCTTATAAGGAAAAATTAAATGACCATCAAGACCAAGGCAGAGACATCCTAAATAATCTTAATCCTCTGCAGAGTCTTGTGGGATGCCAGCATTCTGGCTTTAAGAGTGAGGACCACTGTCAGAGTGAGAGAAGAGTTTGACAGCAAATTGATAGATCATCATAGTTGCACAGTCTGTTCTCCCTGTTGACAGAAGTATTTTAGTCTTCTGAGGTGCTGCTATATAATGCAACTGCCTTACTACTGAATACACCAGCAATTCTACACTCATTTTCTGAATTTCAATATTTCAGCAATATTTCAGAGTTTTCCAAAGAGTCAGTGTTATATGCACTGTAGGCCACAAGTGTTCTATAATTTTATGAGCTATTTGAGGAATGTTAGTCCCTACATGTCCATACACAACTTACTAATCTTTGCCCTTGCATGTCTTTGAGTTTTGATATAGAAAGCATTTTGTCTCAGAGTAAACAAGTCATGGAATTAGGATAATGCTTACCATTTCAGATGCTATTATAGGCAGTTTTCCAAAGAAGAATAAAATCCTAAAAGATGCTACTGGCTTCAGGACTATATTTAAGTGCTGCTTAGATATTGCTTTGTGGAATAAAAGATGCTAATAACAAACCAGCGATTCTTCTCAGCCTTTAGTGATTCTTCAAAAGCATCTAGGAAAAAGCCTGGGGAACACATTTGCCATTTTTGAGGCTTGTGTATAAAATAAAAAATGTTGTGGTAATAGTTCTTTTTTGTCTTTGTTTAATTATCACCTTGTGACTCATTGAATAAATTCACTAATCCCAGCAAATGACAAAGCAGCTCAATCATCTCCATAGTCTCTTGCTTTTTAATTACCCTTCCATGGCTTGCTTCAGCTCAAAAGGGGAGACACACAGGAAAAGCTCCTCATCTGTCATTCATCTGTCAATATAAGGAATGTACGATAGCAAGGAAGTATTAAATATATTAAACAGTGCAATCTTCAAAAGTGACAACAGAGTCACCTTGAGAGCACAATTCTGAAACTGGCCTTTTGCATTAAGGGATCATCTACAGCAAAGGTTTCTCCTTGAATACCCTGCATTGGTTTTCCTGTGGTCCACAACACATGCTGCCACACAGTGCTTATACATGTGTGCCTTTTACTTCTGCCTTCATCCTATTTAACTGGAAAACATTTCCAGGCCAACAGTTGGCAGCCAGCTCCTCATTCAGGTTGTGTGGTGCTTTCTGATGTTATCCACTAGTGCTGAATTCCTTTTGCTTTCATGGTAAGCCTTGTGTCTTTATCTGTTATATATTGTCATTAGGATCCAACTCTATAAGAATTATGAAATTTAGTGTTAGATTTAGGAGAGCGTTTAAGACCTCACCTAACTTTAAGCTCATTAGTTCTAAGCATTGAAGTGCTCATCAATGCTGTAGTGATAAGGAGTAATAGTTGCAAACTGAAAGAAGGGGAATTTACATTAGATATATGGAAGAAATTCTTTAGTCTGAGGGTTATGAGATACTGAAACAGGTTACCCAGGGAGATTGTGGATGGCCCAACTCCAGCAACATTCAAAGTCATGTTGGATAAGGCCCTGAGCAACCTGCTCTAGTGGAAGGTGTCCCTGCCCATTGCAGAGCAGGTTGGGTTTAGATGGTCTTTAAGGTCACTTCCAACCCTGAACATTCTGTAAGTCTATGATCCTTTGAGGAGAGCTAAGATTCTGTATACATAACATATTATTTGTTAGTATAATGTGTACCTTACTCAGTATGTGTAATTCAATCAATAGCACATATGATTAATCCCCTGTTGTATTAAGCAGAAGCAAATCCGATGAGAAGAATATATCTCTGAGACTAAAATGAGTTGTTCTTCCATTTATTATCTATTATTGATAAAATACAGTTTTTCCATACTAACATAAGGATTTCACGTAGATGGTGAAGAATATCAAGATTATGGATAATAATTAGAACTGGCATGTTACTGTTCAAGCTGGCAGAAGAAATTTGAAGTGCAGTTATCACTAAGGAATTTAGCAGCAAGGAATAAATATTTGAGGCCATGAAATACCTCAGTCGATCTTGCGCAGAAAATCACGCTAGGAAAAGCCAGTGTCCATAAAGGAGACAGAGGGGTGCTGGAATTTTATTTGAATAAAAGGAAAGACAGTCCATACCCCCGTGGGATTTCTCCCTCGAGATTCTGCAGGACAAAGCCTCCTTTTTTCCTAAACTCCTGGCTGCGTATTGCCCTCTTCCTTTCCCCATTAGCTGAGGTACTAGGAAGGTACAGATTTCTGAACTGCTTACCACATATTCCTCCCTTGAACCCGCCATTTTCCTCCAAAGTTCAGAAGTTCAGGCTCTCTGAGTTCTGAATAGATTTTGTGCAGACCCGTTTGTCTATTACCTGAAGTTCAGGAGTCAAACTGGGTTCTGTAGAGAACTTGTGCAGCTTGAGGTTGGTAGAGACATTAAGACCCTTTTCAAAAACATTAACACCCATTTCTCCTAAAGACCTCCCATCGAGTTGTTTGTAAAGACATTAGCACCCATCTTTCTTATCAGTCTTGAGTCACATACCAAATCTTGGAACATTACAGCCAAAATCACATTTGCAGTTGATGTCTCCCTGCTAAATAAATGATGTCCCTCTGCTGATAAATGAGCTGAAATTTCATTCATGTTATTTTATTTAGTGAGATTTGTTTTTCAGGAACCTAATTCAAACAGAAGTGGACATTCGAAATATGCCCTTCATTCCCACCCTTATGACTACAAATGATGTAGATTGAATTAGAGCTCCAGTGTTATCAAAACACTCTCAGCAGCTCCTGTTGTGATAAGAACATCTAAAAGTTACTACAAAATCATTGCTACTTGGCAGGAATATGAAAAGTAAATCTGTTCTTTTTGTTAAGTGAGATCTTGATATAAAACAATGAAAATGTGTTGACTGACCAGAACAGCAGTGTACTACCTCTTAGCAATGTATTAGGGATAGAAAAATATTTCTGTCTCTGTACAAAGAGATTTTTAACTACTTACAAATCAAATGAAGCAACAGTTGAGGCCCCTGAATTTGTGATATATCAACACTGATACAGCAAATACAGGCAATGCAATGCTGATAATTGTGTTATGGTGGCCAAAATATTATTTAGAAGAGACAGAAGCAAAGCTTCTATAAGAACTCAGAAGACCTTTGCAACTTCACTTGAAGCCAAACAATATTAATCTTAAGAAATAAGAGCAGAATATATTTCTCATTGTGATCACAAGTATTAACAGAGGGTACAGCACAGGATTCAAGGTACATGTTTGTCTTGATCTAATGTGAAATAACCCCCATAGGCTCATATGAATAGCAAGAGATAAATTAACTCCCTTTGTTGTTTTGAATGTTGCTGTTGGGTCACTCTCCAACATTGTATACTGTTATTTTCTTCCTCTTTCATCTAGATTCAGTTTCTATTAAAGATAACACAAACCAATGAAAACTGGATCAGGCCAGTGTGTTATTAGCACCAAATTTCCTCCTTCATTTGCAGCTTCCATCATGTGCATACAGAATATCTCCTCATCACTTTGCAATTTGAGGGCACCCATATGTTAATTTGCTCTCCACATGCTGTTTCAGGATGTTTTTGCTATTTCATGCAGCCTATCATTTCAGAGATGCTCAGACTTCATTTTGGCCTCTGAGGAGCTGAAGGAGCCTCTGGAAGCTGTGGAGGTTCAGAAACAGGAGAAAGCCTGAGGGCAGGGAGCGCGGTTTCTGATCGAGCTGGAGGCAGTCAAGGGATGTGGTTTTGAGGATGGAATACAAGCTGGATGGAGCTCAGGAGATGGTCTGTCATAAAGAGGTCTGACAAGACCCAGGGCCATGGCTAGTGATAGTGCCATAGTTTTGATGCTGTTGCAAACTTAGGTGTACATGTTGCTGGTGTTGTACCAAAGGAGTTGATTGCTAAAAAAAAGGAAGAAATAGTAGCAAAGGCATCCTTTCATGAAATAAGGCCAAAATATTTCTGAAACAAAAAATCAGGCTTTTTGCAATCTCAGAAAGTAGAATAAAATCACTGTTTGAATTTGTATTGCAATAGAAGCATCAAATAGAAGGAATCCTATACAGGAATTGTAATAGAACTTAAAAAATTCACACATGTCTAAAAAAAGACATATCAAAAGCAAGCTAACTCTTTCATCAGCAGGATAACTTCCCTACACCTTGGCTTAAGCAACAATCACACACTTTCCCCCTCTTTTTTATATACTGAAGCTGCCTGGCTGTCCTGAAGTTCTGGTTTCAACAATAGTTTAAAGAACAGAGTAATGTAGTTTCTTTAGAAAAGACATGGAACTTAAAAAAAAAGAAATGAAAGCAGTAAAAAATAAACAGGATTTGTAGTGTCCACTTTTGGCCATCTGCATTAATTGCATGTGTGTGTATTAAAATCAATTAAATGAAGGCATGCCTTCCTTCCAACACAGAAGATAATTAGGTAATATATTAAAAGTAGATAACCTTGTTTGCCTCCCACTCAACCTTTCTTCATCATTCTTAATAGCAAACATCTAGCTATTGATTGGTTCATTTTAAATGCTACCAAGGTAAATGCTGTACTACTTTGAACTGATGAAAGAACTGAACAAAGACAATCATAGTAATTGTGGCATGTTGAGGAGTGTAGATTGCAAGAACTGAATACAAAAATGCCTAATGCAACATTTTCTATCACGTAAAATATTACAAAAGAAAGAAAACACAGGTATAGGGCAGTCAGAGAAATTAAGTTTAACTCAAGGCAGATCACTCTCATCTCTTTCATTCTGCCTTTGTAGTAAAGACTGCAATTTCATTCCAAATCAATACATTTTCTCAGGCAACATGATTCTATTATAAATCATCATTTGTACAATGTGTTTCTGTGAATAAATCTGCAGCTAGAAGGGATAAAAAGGAAACTGGTTAACAATAAACTGTGCTGTTAAACTAGGACAGAAACAATTTAAAACACAAGGTTATCACTGAAGCTTGTATCAACAATATGCTCTCAATGTCAACAGTTGTGGAATTAAATGTACTTTCTCTTGCAAATAGCTGTCTATAAAGTTAAAGCTGATGCTCAAGACAATGAAAATGCTGAACCCAAACTATTCATGAAAAGATGAGGTTTAATGTATATAATTTAGCTACAAACCTGACCAACAGCATTTTGAGCAGATTTTTCAACAATTTCATGTAGCAAGGCAAAATTTGACACAAATACATATTTTGTGGCTTGGATGTAAACCTAAGGAACTGATTACCCAATAGACCAAAAATTTCTTTTCAAACCTCAAGTGCATGCTCAATATAATCCGTTCAAAAGCTAAAAAGACCAAACTAGGGAGAAAAAAAAAAAACCACAAAAAAAAAAAAAAAAAAAAAAGAGGAAAAAAAAAAAAAAAAAAAAAAAAAAAAAAAAAAAAAAAAAAAAGCTGATGCTGGAATAAACTATTGACAATCCATGGATTCTGGAAATTTGGGGATTATACATATCTATTTGGAATAGAAGAAGTACTTTTAAGTATGTTCCCATCCTGCCAATTTTCTCTGTGTGTCATAATTATACTTCCGCCCCCACAAGTCAGGAACCTCAAACAAAATTGCTAAATCCTAATTTACAAAAAAGTTTACAAAAATATAACTGAAAACTGTCTTTTAGTGACATCTGAACTCCAGTTTGCAGGCAAGAACAGAAAAAAATATCTGCCATTGACAGGAAGGCTCAGGAACCCCCCAGATTGGAGGAGATTGATACAAGTCATCAGATTACACTAACTCCTCTTCTTGTCTTTGAAAACTATTATTGTGGGCTAATGCATCCCAAACAACTTGGCTCTTTGCCTCCTCTCCAAAATAAATTCCCTTTTTGATTCTTCCCTTCCTGATTATTATTATCCTCACACTTTCATGCTTCCATAACTGTGAGCAAAATTATACAATAATCATACCCACCACATCAGAAAATGTAATTTCTAAATAAATGGACACATTTTCTACCAATTTCAGCATCTTCAACCTTAAATAAGTAGAGACTTTTCTTGCCTATGAATCTGAATAAACTTGGGAGGTTGTGTTTTTTTTAAATCTTAAAAAAAATCTTCTGTCTTGGTCTTTCAATCCATTAGTAATACAACAGCACACATTATAAGGGTATGTTGTTTAAGAAAAGACCAGATTCTGCTAAATTTATCCACATAAGGGAAAGGTATAGTGCAAGTAAACAGAATGTATTCAGTTTTCTTCATTAAGACTTCTTCTATGGTAGTCAGTGAACAGAGCTCCTAGATTGATTTATTAGTGTTAACATATCTATTCACATTTCTAGTTTGTTCAGACATTAGGAAAGCTCTGATACTTTTGTGTCTAATGTCACCATGTCTGCCTGAAAAATCTTTGTGTCAAGGAAGTTCTGTGCAGCCCCTACACACAGTTTCTATTTCCTTATTCAGGAACAGAACAACAGAAGTCCAGTCCTGGGCCAAATATTGCCCTTGCTTGATAAATTTGTTAATCACCTCTCACATCTCGTTGATTCAGTGTCAGTCAAAGGCAATGCTACTGCTCACATACTTGCAGCTGAATTGTAGCTCTAAGCATATGCATTAAGTGCTTTTTTGGATAGATGCCAGAGCTGCTTGGGTCCTTGCCATGTCAGGCCCCTTGTGAATACATTTTTCTCATGTGAACAGTGTTTTCAGGACCAGACTTGCATCTTTCAGCACATTGACAGCTATGCAACTCAGCACAGGTGAGTAGGAGCTCTCCTGTGATGAGAACATTTGACTTCTTGCTGTGTGCAACATTTGAGAGTGGACCTACAGATATTTCAGGATTCAAAGCTAAGTGAGACTGGAGAATCTATCCTCAAGTGAATACAACCCTCTGTTTTACCACTAAATACTTCACAGACACAAAAGACAATGTATTTGAGCACTTAGAGAAAGAAGCAAGGCATAGAGATATAAAAATGAAGAAAGAGTGTGCAAAAAGTACTAAAATGAATAATTTTAGAATCCTCTGGGTAAGATAATTTTTTAGACTAACATCTGATTAAATATTTTCCTTCGAGTATCCTACTGTGCCTGTTTTGGCAGTAAATTAAAAATTTATCAATTATCCACAACCTTAGAGGTATTACCTTGTATTTCCTAAATCATTTTTGAGCATCTGGCAGCCTTGTGCAAGCCAGCCCAGATCACCTCTGCACTGTATGAGCAGTGGGACTGCACTGGACTCCTTGTGCATGTGGTGTACAAGTCTGATATACCACAGAACTGATCTACATGTGCTCCTCAGAGATACCCAGGACACACCAGATTGATTTAGTGTCATGCTCAAACATTTAGCCATGTCAGGTATACCCAGCCACTAGCTCTATATACATTGGGAATTGCATCCATGGCAATGCTGTGTAAATAATGCATAAATAATGGGACAATTAAATCTAAGGTTTCAGATCTGGACCCTGAGGAACAGGATCTTTGAGCTTCTATCAAAATATTCTTTCATGTATATATTCCCCCAATGCAATCTGCAAACTTAAGGCTGTTTTATATGGACAAAGGCAGGGAGATTGCCTTTGGTGCTGTAGTGGGTAGCACAAGCCATTCATTCTGTTGGTGGAAGAAGAGCTCAGCTTAGGCTCCACTTGAGGCATGAATATCATGCTCTCTTGGAGGGAAGGCCCATGTGACATGAAAAATGCAGAAGAAATGCCTTTGGGGTTTGAATGATTACTGAAGAAAAAGAATATTACCATCTTACCAAATATCCTTCTCTTAGTATGCTCAAATGCTAGTCAAAATGGAACATTCTGTAAAATATTTAAACTGCTTCCTTTCAGTTGAAGGGGTGATGCTTCACTAATAATGCATTAATTAAGAGACAGGAATGGCATGGCAATAACTTAAGGAAATAGCATTTGTTTTTAGAAAAGATCAGTATAACTAAGGCAGTGGCATATCTTACAGTTTAGGAAGATAAATTTATGCAAATATTGACTGTAATCTTTTTATAAACCATGAAGTATATATTAAGTTATTTTGCCTACAAATTTGTAAGCATTTTTTTCAAGCCAAGTCTCCTCAGTGTGCTTTGGAATGATAGGATTCCCTGTTTATTCTACTTGCTCATGAAAAGTTAACAGTGCTAATGTATAGTGTTTATTTTTTACAACAGAACAGTATCAAGGAAGCAAAAGCTTTGGAAGGCTCTGAAGCTAGAAAAATAAATTACAGTGATGTAAGAAATGTCATATATCTATAAATACACACAGGATCGAAAAGAGGACTGAATATAGTACATTTCTTTTTCAGAACAGCAAATTATTCACTAGCTTCAATGTGCTGTTGCAAAGGTACAAAAGATACATATGTATTATAAGTGCATCTGTGTGTTCATAGAGTGCAGTGTGTAAAAGTCATTGCTTCAGACACCATCCAGATATGGAGGGTGACATTTCCTTCTCCCAGAGGTAAATGCAACTCCCATGAGAATGAGAGGAAGTCAGGACTGCCTGGCAAATGCTCTGTCACAGGCCATCCAGTAAATGTGCCACTTTGAAGCTCACCTGAGCCTCCTTCCTCACTATACCTGTATCTCTGCTGTCTGCTCAAATGGGTGCTTCAGAGACTGGGAATCCTGGGAGCCAAGACTTGCTGTAGAAAAAACAGAACCAACAAGGGTTAAGGTACATTAGTAGCATGTGTTAGATATCAGCAACTTATTTAGGAGTCTGAGCTCTGAGTCCACGTCCTCTGTGCTGGGAAACTGGTGCTCCTTCACAGCTGGAGCTAATAATGCCTTTGGCAGAGCAGCAGCAAATTGAGTGGACATGAAATACTCAGACCCTCTTTCTGGTCATCTTTCACCAGGACTGAAACTTGTTGGGAAGATCATGTGGCAAGGTCTACCCTTCTTCTCTTCCTAGTCTGTAGAGAACATTGACATATCATTCATGTCAACTGAGCAACTCTTCTGAAGGTCTGATCTGAAATTTGTATTTGATCTTTGATGATTATTCCACCTGATTTCTGAAAAGAGTGGTCACACACAATATTAATCAAGATGGGGGGAGGGAGCTTTAACAATATTAATCAAGATGGGGGGAGGGAGCTTTAACAATATTAATCAAGATGGGGGGAGGGAGGGGCTTTAACTGTCAAAATGAAATATATTTGAAACCTCTCAAAATTGTTTCAGCATTTTGAGTAACTCCATTTTACCCTGGTCATCCCTAGAATCAAAGCTGCTTTCCAGGAACTCTCTGCTTTACCAACAATGACATCCCACATACTTTTAATCAACTTTCAAGGTGAAAACTGAAGTAGAACAAAGCTTCAACAAGCATTAATTAAATATTATGAATTTATTTAAATTTGATATAGATCTGCTAAGTGAAATAGAAAAAATTCTCATTTCTGTTTTAGTAGAAGGAGAAAAACTAAGACAATATGGGATTTAACAGTGTTCATTTGAGAGAATGAAATATATGCTAATGTCTTTGAGCTTTTATGCATTTTTCATTGCTCTGCTGGACTTTAATAGGGATTTTCTTTCCTTGCCTCTTGTACTGGACAGTAATATGCAGCACATAACCTCATTCAGTGAGCCAACGATTCATCACGATTAAGATTTATCTTACAATTGCATTAGATCAGATAATGAATTTTAGCTTCTTGTATATTTTTTTTTCATTTTGAATGGCTCTTCTCTTCTTCGCTCTGCTATGCAGGAGAATTCCACAGAAACCAGTCTCCAGTTTCATGCAGATTAACCACAATGAAAGAGCCTCCCTGACAGGCACTGCCCCTCTACCCTATTCAGAAAGATATTTTCTCTTTCTGTTATAACACACCCATAGAGAGGGGTCTGAGCCACGATCATGAATTCAAACACTCCCTAGTTTGGGGTGATCTTGGATCCAAACCAAGATTTGCAGCTGGGACCCATCTGTAGTTATAATACAATATCAAATAAGTCTGCAGTAGTGTAAATTGGCACAGATTCACAGACTTCAAAGGAAGCATGCCAGCTTGCAGGAGCAGAGAGTATGGATAATCCTACCTCTGTGAAGAAAGCAATAAAAGGGTTTGGGGAAATCAAATTAGATAGAATAATTATGAAAAATCCAGATCAAACCGAAAAGCAAAATGCCTTGAAAGTTAGAAATGTAGTGTTATGCAGAGGTACATACATGTTTGAGATACTTTACAAGGATACTTGGCCTTGTCTGCCATTATTTTTGTTGCATTTTATGTCCTCAGGAAGCAAAGAACCCAACATTTCTCATACTGAATTTCTCACAAAATTGCTGCTTTAACCATTATCTTTCTCTGAGTAAGACAAAAATGGACCAAAGTTTTGAGAATCCATCAATAGTATTCCCTCTCCAGATAATAATTTGGTCACTGTTTCATTCTCAGAGCTGGAGTGCACGTCACTCACTCTGACCCACTCCTGCCATAGGGCACCACAACACTCAGCAGTTCTCATCCTTCAAGCAGTTTTAAAAATATTAGCTACACTCCTAAAAAATTCTTATAAGGAAGATGGATTGTCATATCCACCAATCCTGAACAAGGTGAAATAACTTCAATGAATATAGAGAAACAAAAAGACTCCCATCAGGTATGAAACTCAGATGATTTGTCTTACCTCTTCTGACATCGCTGAAATATAATTTTCTTATTGAAGATGGAGATATTTAACTATTTGATCTTAACATCTTGCATTTAGATTTGGAACATTAAAAGTATTTACCAGGATTTTGTGATTCTTTTATAAGAGAGCTCAGTCTAAAGGAGACTGTGTATAATCTTCACTCATGGTATTTTGCCATATTGTTTATCATGTGTTGTTTGAAAGGAATAGGCATGCCATGGCTGTCTCACTTATCTCTTAGGACATGCTTGGGTAAATGTAGTTTTGTTTCTGCAGGAATCCCTTAGCAGAATTCATTAATATAAATTAAGTTACTTTATTATAAAAAAGCCACTGTATTTTTTAACAGTCTTCTTAAAGTCCTGTAAAACACTTCAATTACATCTTAAATTTTTTTTTCCTATTTTGTATATTTTAATTTCAATAAAAAATAAAGGAAAATAAATAAATAAATAAATAAATTTTAAAAAACCATAAAAGCCAAAGAGTCCTTCGAAGTCCCATTAAATCAGCAAGCAAGGGGCATAGAGTGCAAATATAAGAAGTAGCTATATTAAGTCTGACAGATTCTTTTTTTTCTCAAGTGTTCTTTTTTAGAGCTTTGTTGAATATGAGCTCTTTTATTTCCTCAGTTAAATGCTGCCAGCTTGGTTCTTCCCATTACTTTTGTCTTGTAAATTCCACCCGGCTGCCATCCTCCTGCCTGGGCCATTGCATGTGCTCTGCTGCACAGCAAAGTTCACATGCAGCAGGGATGCCTCATAAAAGACTCATGCCTGCTGCTCCACAGCATCAGCCCCAAAGCACAGCTTCCACACACCCACTTCTTCCAGGATGATACCAGCCACTACATGAATGCAGCAGCATTTTGGAAATAAAACTGTGTAAACAGCAAGGTGGTCTGTGCTCAGGTGCCTGCACGCTCATGGCTGAGAGAAGGAGCTGTCTAGAGAGTTATTTGAAGTTAGACTTGGATTAAAGTTATCACCTAATCCCTGCACATCCATGTTTAGAAGACAATTGCTGCCAGGAGATCACAGAGTTGTGTGCTAGCAAGCACCAGTGAGAGCAGGCAAAATAAGCATTTTGTACAAGTCAATTGTAACCTTTCCCTTGTCATAGAACTGCCAGTTGATCTAATTAGGCAGAGACAATGAAAATGCAAATCTGGCACCATAGATCTATGACAATATATACTATAACCTATGTGTCATCTTCTCTGCCTTTATAAAGGCTTGACCTGAACCATTAAAGCCTTAGAAAGGACTGGTTTGAGCAGAGAGTAAGATAACATTTTATGCTTCTTCAAATGTCAGTTTGCTGTGAATAAAATAAATTTTGAAAAATCATAAATGATGCATTCATATTTTAAGAAAAATAAAAAAGCTTCTGTTGAACTACTGAACTGTGTCCTGAACACTCCTTGAAATATGGAGATTACTTCATCTGTTCATGCCTCTTAAGTATATCCATCTGGCAGCATAGATAACCTCTGTGCACCTGCCCAAAACATAGCTTTTTAGGTTACT
The DNA here is from genome assembly GCA_013397555.1 of Urocynchramus pylzowi. Taxonomy (NCBI): domain Eukaryota; kingdom Metazoa; phylum Chordata; class Aves; order Passeriformes; family Fringillidae; genus Urocynchramus; species Urocynchramus pylzowi. The sequence continues at coordinate 330,452 of VZRH01002609.1, forward strand.
CTTTGCATTCTACTTTCCTGGGTATGTGTCTGAGCAGTGTGAAATGCATGCATGGGCATGAAAAAGGGCTCCAGGCAGCAGCCCTGTGACACAAGTCTGCCCTCAACAAGTAAGAAAAATAAGCATTTCTTCATTTGTGACTTAAAGCAAACTGCACAGGGCACAGCCCATGGAGGCAAGGCTGGGTAGAGAAAGGTGAGCTGGGTTTCTTCCCTTGTTGTATACCATCTAGCAAGGGCTGGATACAAACACACACAAACACACACAGAAAAAAAGGCTGGAGAGATTAATAACCCATAGCTGGAACAACTTTAGGTGCTAATTTTAGGTTCTAAAAGTTCTGTTTAGAAATACAGGATTTCTAGATTTCCAAAGATACTTAAATATCTACTTATGCTTTTATCTGCCATTAGAAGTGCAGACCCTTAGAAATTCTCATATAATCCTGCCTGCAAATATGTGAGCAAAGTATAGACAGCAGACTAGAGTCTATTCTAGAAGCAGAACTCTCACTATGCTCCATTGAGGCTGTTCCAGTGGGAGCATCCCCAGGTCTGAAGGTTGTCTAGGTGAATTTATTTTAAGGATTCTTTGTAGCTGGGAATTGGTGCAGTGATAAGCATGTAAGAAGCTGTTAAGTGAAATGAGTGGTTTTTGTAAGAACATGCCCCTGCAGAAAGTAGGATTGCCCAGTTGAAGGAAATGGGTAATTCTGGAAGACTACTGGATTCACTGAAAGCACAATCACAAAATAATTCCAATCTTTTTGGTAAATTATCTAGTTAAAGCATAGGTGGTGCAATATGAATGTTGTATTAAGGAAAAGAGTGATGTGACTACAGGACTTGTCAGCCACCCAACTGATAGCAGGGTTTAAGAAAACAAGCATTGAGAAAGAAAGGAAAAAACTAAATTCTATATGGATATGTAGAGATGAGTGATAAATAATTGCTAGATAAACAACTGTATACATTTAGATTGAAATATCTGTTAATTTTGTGTGTGTATTCTGCATTTGAAAAGACAACTCTCTTAGAAAACTTACGTGTCACAGCTACTTCTTGATCTCAGTTAAGCATGTGACACTGTAATCTACTGTGTGATACTATGAGACTTTTTTAGTTAGACTGGAGAAAATAGGGATCACAACAGGACAAGGACATAAAAGAGGACTAGCCAACTTTTAGTGCTGACATAAGAAATAAGCATTGGGTCTAAAGTATTTTGCATCAGGGAGGTTCCTACTCCTCTTCCCAGGCATGGATTCTTAGTGCTGATTTAGTGTGCATTTTTCAATGCACTTGGTAAAAAAATAGTTGGTGTGGTACTGATATGTCCTAGAGATACAGGGTTGGGAGGGAATATGACTCTAAAGGATGGCTGGGATGGAACACACAGGAAGAACTGTGTGACGTTGTAGGCTGGAGTAATTGAAATTCAATACTGCAAAATGCAAGGTCATGCACTTACGGACTAATAACAAAAGCCTCTGCTACAGGCTAAGAGCTCATTTGTTAGAAATGACTGAGGAAGAGAAAAACCTGGGCATATTAACAAGTCACAGGATAACTATTAACTATTGAAGTAATGTACTTGCAAAAAACCAATGCTGACAGGAGCAGTATTTCTAGTGTGGATAAGGAAGCAGGTTCATGCAGTAGAACCCAGCTCCAGCTCAAAGACAGTGCCAATATAAAAGAACAGTAACACATATAACTTTAGGTTAAAATTCAAATATACTTGAAATCAGTAGAGCAGTGAAGTGGTCAAACAATTTCTGTCAGTAGCAGGATCTGCTGAGATGGAAATTGACCAAATAATGAAAAAACTTACGTAATATGCATATATAAGGTCATTTGTAATATGAGGAACTAGACCTGATAGCCCAGCAAGCCTATTCCAGCCTTCAGCTCAGAAGGATTTCTTTTTCTGCCCTCATGAGACCTACAGTAGCTGCTTCCCTTCCTGTGCTCCCCAGAAGGGCTCAGTGAGAAGCAGTGTTGGTGTAACATGATGCAGCCCTCCATGGCTCTGTGCCCAGAGCTCTCCCAGGACAAACCCACGAGTTCTCTCTGGTAGCTGTAGCCAGGAGGCTCAGTGCCACAGAGGCACAGACTCCAGTGTGACAGGGAGGGAAGGGTGCTAATGCAGGAGGAATCCTCTGCATGTGGGATGCAGATGGAGAGACTTCCCCCACAGCTGGATAAAAATATTCTCTTTCGCAAAGTACTTGCAAAGGTGTGAATCAGACGTCTCTGCTGGCTACCTTACATATATACACAGTTTCCAAGTAACTTATAGCATCAAAATAATTATAATTGTATATTAATAGGATTTTGGTCCCTGACCAAATTATTTTCAGAGCAACACTTTAGTGCTGTTTCAGTTTCCATTCCTTCTTCATATTTACCACTATACATATTTTTTCCTTTTATTACAAGCAGGGTCATTTGAAAAGTTGTTAGTATATAAGATTGGATATGTTGCTGAAGACATTTATTTTTTTTGCAAAGTAATAAGTATTCATTGGATATAAGTATGCAAACCTAATATAGTTGAATAAGTAATGTTTTCTTGGGATTAAATGTATAAGGAAGTACTGTTCAAAGCAGGAGACTTAAAATAATGATGTGAAGATTTACAAACACCAGCAAAATAAAAGTGATTCCTCTGGTACAGGGGAATGTTAGATGTTGTGAAACATGAATGTACTGCCAAGGAGTTCAGTGTGAGGTTTGGTTTATATGTCTCGAAAGGCAGTTTGTTAGGAAGTGACTGGGGGGGATTAGTGAAAGGATATGAAACATTTTAGCTGTAAGTCACTAGTTCAAATCCTCTCCAAGGCAGAAGTGAATAAGGACCTAAAGCACAGGAATTGATGGAGTTGGTGCTATGGCTGATCTTAAAGTTATGTATGTGCTTAACAGCTTTGTTGGACAGAGGCTGCAAAGTCAATGTTATTTGTTGGCCCATGTGAAATAAGTTGATGTCCCTGATTCAATCCCACTAAGTCAGCACCAAAGGATTAAACAGCAATGAAGTGCTTTTGCACATCTGGTGCTTCTCCCACTGGAGCATGGCTGAGTGACAGGCAGGGGAAGCCATACCTGCCTTGGGTAGAGAGGATTTTAGTCTCTAGTACTGTAAATCTGGCACCTGTCACCAGAACTAAAGCTCACATTACATAGGACAAACCTGGGGCTTTGTTTTTTCTTAAATGTTTTCACAGCTACCTCTAATCAATATAGCTTTCTCTTTGTTCTAGGAAGAAGTAGTAATTAACTTTCTGTCTAACACAAGCACCCTCCCAAGCTGCCATAGAATTCTGAAGAAGAAAAACAGTTGTGCCTAAACTAATCAGTGTCTTTTGCCAAACTCACACAATTATTGAGAGTACCAAAAAAAAAAAAAAAATCAATGCTGCATATCTTCATTTTATTACAGGGAAACGTGTTAAGGCAGTCACAGAAAGTCCAGAGAGACCCTGGTCAAGCATTCATCAAGGTAACACTTTCAGGATTACATGGGTGGAAATAGGTACTCATTGTAGGATTAAACAGCAATGTCACAGTTTTGTGATTTGCCTCTGGAGAAGGAAAGGAGATCAAGAGCTTTTATCGTGTTCAGGTGCAAGCCACAGGAAATTAGGCTTGCTTTATAGACCATGATTTCCTGACTACACAAGCATAACAATAATTAGAAATCTTGCAGAGGAGATTATATATTGCAAATGCAGTTGTTTACCTCTAGGTTCCTATTGTGAGATGAGTTTTCCAATACCATTAGTTATACTGCATATTTTCCTTAACTGAAACAAGAAGAAAAAAGTCTACATATTATGAGACTTCTATGTATGGCTCATGAAGTCAAGTAGATGTCATAGGTCAATAAAAGAAATTAATTACAATAGAGGAGGTGGCAAAATCAGAAAAGAATGGCATTTTATGGCTATGACATGGATATCTATCTGCATGTGTGTATTTATCTATCTCTATGTCACTTCTACCTATATTCCATTTTCTGTAGCTTTTTGATTGAAAAGTTCATGCAGATCAGAGCCACCGTAACATCTCAAACTCTTGCTGTCCTTGGAAGACAAATCCAGAGAAATTTGTAAAAAAAAGCCTACTCAAACTAAAGAAGAAGATTAATATGTGAAATTATACTTGGCTTATAAAAAGACTGGGCATATAATGGATTCTAAGGTGATATTGTCTGACTTTGAAACATCTGAAAAGCTTTTTAGTGACAACTAGAAATATTATTTAGAGGTGAAGACAATCTACCTTGAGATCTTGTGCTAATCATTCACAGATAAGTGAAAGGTAGAAATGCCAAAGGCACATTTCCTTTTTATATGGAAGCTACCAAAAGTTTATTGATGGCCATAACATTCATTTGCTGTACCTACCACGCATGGATGCTATCAGATTTTCAACCACCACGTGATATTGTGTTTAGAAAACACAGAAACTTAAAATCTTGTTACTGCAATATATCATGTCCAACACGCTTAAGACAGCCTATCCGCTTCCCAAGTGTTGCACTGCAAGCTTGTTTTAGTTCAGCTGAGACATTAGATTGTTTCAGAAACACATTGTGTGTATTATTTAGACACATGTCAACAGCAATAAGACACTTAAGCATAACTGACAGCTGCCTTATCATGCAATGAATGGCAAGGTGTATGTCAGAGACAGACAGTCTTCAACAAACAGGAGTCATTGTACACAGTAATGATAAGATTTCCACAGAATAAATGGTACAGTTGTATTAAAATTCTATCTGATTAGATTAATCAGTGAGTTTGAATTGAGCAGGTAAGGTCTAATAGCTTCCCTTTCTTTGATTAATATAGTGTTAGTTATTTATCAGCCTTTGTTTGATATTTCACAATACAGATCTCATTGCTCACTATATTTTTCTTGATTTTAATATTAATTATGAGCTAATAATGATATATATAAGATGGGATTAATTTCACCTTCTTTAGTGATGTAATATCTAGATATCCACTCGTGTCACCTCAGAGTTCATTATCATTCTCTGGAGGACAATTCAGACTCTGCTTTAGGTACCATTTTCTCAGGTGAAGCAGCCTGAATGATGCACTTTGCTAAAGTGGGATGAATGCTACCCATAGGGACAACCCTTTCATCCTTTAAAGGTGAAGATGAGATGACCTCTAGAAAAAGAACTCATTTAAACTCAGGTTTACAGAATAAGGATAAAATAAATACTGGTACCTTCCAAACCACTGAGAGTTTCAGTACCATCCTCACTGGAGCCAGGAGGTCACCCTGAGCCTTGGTATGAAAGGCCACCACACACTGCCATCTTCCTCTTAGCAACATCACATGTGAAGAGAACTGTGACTATTGTATCCATTACATTATCATGGAATGAAATTTTTGATCCCTTTTTGGCAAAAAAACCCCAACAATGTTTATGGAAATTGGACTGCATGGTGGAATTAGCAGTGGTAAGGACTGAGACCTCCCTGAGCCTAATTGCTTTCATATGCAGTGCATCTACAGACAAGGATACATTACTGATATTTAAAACTACCCAGAAAATATGCTGAACACTGCATTACTGGAAGACAGTGAGAGAAAAACACAAGCTCTTACAATGGGAGTTAGTAGATGACATAGAGTTTCATGCTGGACTTGATTTAGACTTCAATTGTGAGGGGTGGTGGTGTGATGAAGAGTGAAAATGATGCCTCATGAACTCATAATTGAGATATGTAAATTAATATGTCCTGTATATTGGAATTACATTTTTAGTTTTCTTTTGATAGCTTTGAAAGCAGTTTTGTGTGCTTCTCAAGTAACAAAATTATTTTCACATTGGTCAATACTGCAAGGTGAGAGGCTCAAAATTACTCTGGTTAATGTGCCTATTCCATCTGCTGGACAGAGATTTCTTTCAGTGACAAATTAAAAGAATTTATCTGATTTTTTTCTAGGAATACTAAAATGATCTATGGCAATATTGTTGTAGTGGAGATGGTAATCTTCAGGTGGCTAACAGTAAGCAGCAGCCAGGTCAACATTTTCACAGTTGCAAACAGATCAACAGTGGTACTTTCTCTGTGACTTGGAGTCCCAGAGGAGATTTTCAGCTGTCATGTGAACAAGTCCTGGAAATATTGCACATTCAGGACTTGTTTTCCTGAGAAGCCTTGAGTGGAAGATTCAAAAGTCATACAAACAGGACCCTCTCATTTTGGCTCTGCGCTGTGGAACACTCAGCACCTAGAAAAGATATTTACTTTTATGTCAAGGGAAATCACTCCTTTATGAAGAAAATTGTACATCAGATTCACTTCATGAAAATGAATGTGAAAATATGAAAATTGGTATTTAAAATGCGTCTCTCTCTTTCACTTGTGTCAGGAGCTTTGTACCAGCATTTCTGTGGCTTAGGAAAAAAAAGTAAGCACAACCATTGTTACCAAGTTAGTTAACATGAGGTCTGAAGCATAATTATTGTCTTACATATGGTTTATTGATATTTGTTTAAATTATTTTAATGAATTTTTATTCAGGTACAATATATCAAATTTTGAATAGATTAATTCTCAGCTAAGAGAGAAGGACAGAACGATCAGAAGGAAGGAAGGATTGTCCTCTTGTCATCATTATTAGTGGGTTTATTCATTAGACAAAATTTGGTATCTTACAGTCTGCTTTATGTAGAAAGAGAAATAAATTATGAAGAAAATAACAGTTAAAAAAGCTGTACATAAACTGTTTCCTCAAGCATGACAAATCTGAATACAAATTTCACCATTCACAGTCATCATGGTTTTTAGACAGTTTTCTACTTAAAAAAACTGTCACTGCAATCATGGCCCTAGAGCCCCACAGCAGTTACCCTTTCAGCTGAGCCAACTCTCTTCCCTTCCTCTGTCTGGGCACTTCCCTAGGCTTTTCAAAATCCAAACACACTTATTCAGGTAAGGATGGTCCCTGAGCTGCCTTACATTTGTCTCCAGATTGAACAATGTTTTGTGTTTATGTTTTGTAGTTTGAGATTTCTATTACTTCAGCTTCCTTCTCCTTTAACAGAAGTTAATGACTCTTCAAAGTTATCTTTAATGAAAGGTAGTGGTTAAGCCTAATAGTTCCACTGAATTTTAATCAAAGCTATAAGAATGTTTTAAGACTTTCTGAAAGTAAGTTTAAAGTTTTACAGGGCTATTAAATGTTAACCTGGCCTTTGACAGCAATAGTGTGGTTTCATCAGCTCACACTGAGAAGAATTGAGGAAGCTGGAGTGCAGAATGAGCTTCCCATTCCCACTCCCATCCACCAGTACTCGATTTGGGTTTTAAATACTACTTACATGTTTCTGTGAGATTGCTGGAAACCACAGGGAATCCTACTAGCAATCCTGCTGACCTCCATCACCTCTTCCCCTGCTCTAAAAAAAATTGGCAGCAAATGTTTCTCTGTCTTTCTGATAAGCTTGACAGGTTCATTACTGGTCTTTAGTTTGTTAAGGTTCAGAATAAAAGTAGTCATATAAAATTCTTAAGCAGACATTCAATTTCATTCATACCTCTTGATAGTACTGTGTTAACACACATACCATTGCACAAATATGCTAGCAGTTTTTCAACCCGAACTGTTGAAATTAAAGCAAAGAGGGGTGTATTTGGACATGTTTTATGCCAGTAGAGAATGCTCTCCTAGAATAGTTCTTTGTCAAATCCAGCTTTTAATAGAAGTGGTTGTAGAGCTCCCTTCATCTAGTAGGCTGACAGGTCTGGTGTTAAGTTTCATCCTGTCATGCTTACTTATAATCCTTGTGCCAAAATAAACCATTCCTTTCAGTCATGGTATTTCCGGTTTGCAAATAATTATGATGTTACCATACCCATCTTAAATCTCATTTGGTCAATCTAAAAACATGTAGAATTCTTTCCCTCTTTCTTTGTAAAGCAACTTTCCCAGTGTCTTTTCCCTCTACATTATATTTTTTCTGAATTATTTACAACTAATCAGTATTATTCCAATATTCATTTTACCCCACATTTTACACAGTTTTTATTAATGCAGTGAGAATTGGTTGTATGAGGAAGATGTGTACAGTACAAACCATCACAGAAAAAAATTAAATTTTATCCCAGCTAAATAATTTATCCCAGAATACAGAGATAAGCCCTGTTTCTTGAGTAAGACACAAGAAAAATGTTTGTCTGCCCAAGTCAGCAATTCCCAAACTCTAGGTCACAGCTGTGAGCAATTAAGGTTAGTGGGCTCAGGAGCCCCACAGATATGTGGCAGGCAGTAGGGAGAGTGGTGGGTCAAGGAAAAGAAAAAACAGTTTTAGGTTTGATGTAACCTATGCCTACCATGCCTTCCAGAACTCAAAGGAGCACTGCCATGAACAGGGTGTGCTTCTGAAGGTTCTCTGTTCCCCACCAAACCCCAGCCTGAGTTCAGACAGCTGAGTCTGGTCCAGCTCATTCCTGGTATCTGTATTGCTTGGAGAACAGAAAGAACATGAGGATCCCATCAATCTTTTTCCACTTCTCACATGCCTTCATCCCTTCCTTTCTAACCCTTTTCCTGAGACATTTCCTTTCCACTGAAGGACAGGTTACTGATTATTTAGGAGCAACCTACTTGGTGTCTGCTCTATCCAATTCAGAGAAGGGACAACAGGATAAGTAAATGAGTGACACATGGGAAGGACATGTCACAGTGTGCCTCATTCTAGCTGTTTCTAGGTACACAGAAAAAAAATCTGCAGGGCATTTATATCACTTTTCATGATATCCCTTGGGGAACAAGCTCTGTTAACCATGTTAATTTTTTTGCCTGTATAATGGTTTTTCAAGTCCTGCCTGAGCAAGTGGTAACATGCATTCTCTTTTATTTTTCTATCCTTATGATTCACATGAGCCCTGAAATCTACCAAAACCTGAGTTGTTTTAATTTTCTTTGAAAATTAACAGGGATCATCTATAGGAAGGATCCTTTGACTTTGGAGAAATTGAGCTCCTGTCCCTGCATAGCACTGTCACAGCCTTACATGAGTTCATATAACCATGATTCCTCTAGAAGCCCACATGTAGGGCAAACACACAAACTCCTTATCTTCATCCTTCTCCTTCTACTAGACTCTTTCTCCAAATGTCCTGATTCCTGACTGTACAGGAATGTTGTTTTAGAACCACTAAACCTTCTGTTTAGTTATTCATGATTTAAAAAAGACTAGTACATTTTAAGTGGAATCAGGAGCACTTGGAAAAGGCTGGAGAAGAATAAAAAACTCGAAGAATCTCTTTTCTCTTTCTTCAATCCTTGTCCACAGTTTTGCTACAATCCTGGCCCATGCCTTTGTTCTTCTCATGCTGACTCTTGAAACTTTGCTTTGTTGTTATACATTCATTTCATCTTGTCTTTAAATAAATGATATTATTCTCCTGATTGTTTTTCTTTTATAATATAATAGTTTACTTCCCAGTCATCTTATATGTCAGGTTCATGATTCTTTTCACTACTTTTAAATTTATGTGTGAGCCTGCCTCATATACATCCTTCTGTTTAGTTCTAGCTATGCTTAAGAAGGAAAACAAGGCACATTTTAAGTAAAATTAAGAGCATCTGGAAAAGGCTGGATGAGAAGAATCAAATAATATAGCCAAATAATAGAACCATAGAAATTTTTAAGTAAGAAAAGACCTCTAAAATCATGGAGTCCAACCATTACCTGGCAGTGCCAAGTCTACCACCATACCATGTCCCTAAGTGCCACATCCATAGTCTTTTTAGTACTTCCAGGGATGGTGACTGACTCCACCACTTCCCTGGGCAGCCTGTTCCAGTGCTTGACAACTCTTTTGATGAAGAAATTTTTCCTAATNATCTGGAAAAGGCTGGATGAGAAGAATCAAATAATATAACCAAATAATAGAACCATAGAATTTTTTAAGTAAGAAAAGACCTCTAAAATCATGGAGTCCAACCATTACCTGGCAGTGCCAAGTCTACCACCATTACTACCCTAAGTGCCACATCCATAGTCTTTTTAGTACTTCCAGGGATGGTGACTGACTCCACCACTTCCCTGGGCAGCCTGTTCCAGTGCTTGACAACTCTTTTGATGAAGAAATTTTTCCTAATGCCCAACCTAAATCTCCCATGGCACAACATGAGGCCATTTCTTCTTGTCCTGTCACTTTTTACCTGCAGAAGGTGACCCCTACCTGGCTACAACCTCCTTTCAGGTCTCTCCTGAGCCTCCTCTTCTCCACAGTAAACAATTCCAGCTTCCTCAGGCACCTCACAGGACTTGTGCTCCAGGTCCTTCAACTCTGTTGCCCATCTCTGGACTCACTCCAGCACCTCAATGCCTTTCTTGAGTGAGGGGTCCAGAACTGGACACAGGACTCCAAGTGTGGTCTCACCAGTGCCCCATACAGAGGGACAATCCCTGCCCTGGTCCTGCTGGCCACACCATTGCTGATTCAGGCCAGGATGCCATTGGCCTTCTTGGCCACCTGAGCTCACGTTGGCTCACGTTCAGCTGCTGTCACCAGCACCCCCAGCTCCTTTTGCACCAGGCAGCTTCCCAGCCACTCTGCCCCTGTTGTTGCAAGGGTTTGTGGTGAGCCAAAGGCAGGACCTGGCACTTGGCCTTGCTGAACTTCACACCACTGGCCTCAGCCCATCGATCCAGCCCGTCCAGATCCCTCTGCAGAAGCTTCCTGGCCTCTGGCAGATGGATGCTTCTGTCCAATGTGGTGTCATTTGGAATTCACTGAGGATGAACTCGATCCCCTTGTCCAGAGGATTGATAAAGATGTTGGTATCTTTACAATCCAAAGGATACCATTTCTTTGCCAGAGATTTGTGTTTCCTATGAGCATTGCCCAGCACAACAGAGATCAGTTAAACCTTGACAAGTATTTTAATTGAAATATTTCCCAGTGAAAAGAGCTATTGGTTTTTAAAATTAAGCTTTTGTACTGTTTCTATGCTCTTATTTGTCTATATACACTAACAACTTTTTTTTGTCTCTTTCCCCAACTTTTTTGTTTCCTCTGGGAAAATGAGCAAATGAAAGTTGTCTGGGATGTTTTCTCACTTTTTGAATTTTGTTTCTGACACTTTGTAACTTTTCAAAACTTCCTCAACTATGGAAGAAGTAAAGATCAAACAAGTAAAATGAAACTCTGTAACTTTATCACTTCATAACGTCTCAAAAAAGTGGAAAAGTTATTGAATATGTAACAGAAATACAGAATTATAAGTTTCAGTTTTCTATTGCTTTACACTTTTCCAGAGCTAAAAAGGTTTTTTAAATTTACAGAGGTGCAAAAAGGAAAATGTAAAAATAAGGGATAGGGGGAATAGAGGTCACAGTTTTTAATGCACATTTTATAGAATGGGGAAAATTTGGGGCAAAAACATAAGACAAAGAAAAAATAAAAGTCAGATCTGAAGTTTTGCAAAGAAAATTGCATCATTTGGTACAATATAAAATAAAATATGATTTCCATTTATTATTCATGCATTTTCTTAATAAATGCATTCTTCCTTATGACTAGGATCTGTGGATCAACTCGAAAGCATTTACAGGGTCCCAATTCTAAAAAACGCATATCCATATTTATCTGTACATTTACCAGGTTGCAGTGTCTGGCACTTGGTTGGAGGCTGTAAATAGCAGTGAAGCTCCTTTGTGAGGGAGACAGAGCATTCTCAGAGGTCTCTGCTGTGAACTCACTTCCCCAGGCACTATATTTAAACAGGACTCCCATCACCCTCTACCCCAAGAGGAAGACACATTTCTTTGATGTTGCCATGATTTATACAAATAACTGTAGGACAGTAAATATCTCTGTGCGTATTTTTGCTTTGTCTGCTTCCATGAATCTTGTGCTGAGTGCTCATGGTCCAGCTGCAGCAGCAGAGAGATGGATCTGCCCAAGCCCCAGGCAGGTCTCCAAAGGCCCAAGAGCTGCAGCCTCAGAAAGGTGCCAGAGACAGATCTCTCACAGAAAAGCAATTTTTCTAGGAAAAAACTATACAAATTATGTAACTTTACGCTAAACACAGTGATCCAGTTGAGGTAGGGCCCCTCTCCTGTAACCTTCCTGAATTACCAGAAAACCAAGACATCTGCTGTCCATAGTGCTCACTTAATCCCAGCTGGGCAGGCTGTGTAGCCATCCCCTCCAGTGCTGGGGGAATGTTCTGTAGGATTTTAACCACCTGCAGTGTTAGGCAGTGATGAGCTTCCTCACTCCAAAAGCACTTTACCCTCTCAGCAGGGATCTAGGTGTGTGTAGATACGCTGAATAACACCTGACGTCTGGAAAGTCCAAGAGGTGCAGGCATCTAAATCCCACAATCATATTTGAGACTTGCATCAGGGGAGTTTTCATGGGGCAGGAAGGTTCCCTGGGGCTCACTCTGTGGCCTGGGGGCTCGGGAGTGGTGGCCTTGTCTCCCTCCTAGACTGCTGGAGCCCAGCCACACACAGCCTCTGTGCCCTGAGTCCTTACAGCCCACTCTATCCCATGCCTCCTGGGACTGGAGGAGTGTTTCCATCTTGCTCTTGAAAACAAACCCAAAACTGTAGTCACATATGGTTCTATAAAAATGACAAGAAAGGGGCTGTGTAGAGTTGGATTTATCCAAATTCATTCTGTAAACATTAGCTGTAAACATAAAGAAACAAATACAAATGGGGGACACAGGGTGTGAGTTTGTTTTTCAGAGGACAATGTATTTACCTGTGAAACTGGAAAGACCATAGGAGATGATTCAGATTATTGGGTAAATAATGCATGTTTAAGAATATGACCCTGACTGTCCCTTTTGCTGGTTCTTCATTTTGTTGAATGATTTATTTATAGCATGTCTGCGAATCCAGTCCCTTCTGTGGGTGATGTCATCTTTCTCATGTATTACACATGCTGCACCCCAGGGGAAAAGGCAGCAACATGATTCAACATTTCACTCTTTCTCCTTCCTCTTAGTACACATACTTTATATACATATTTGTTTCAAATGTCACTGAAGCATCTATTTAAAAATATACATTTATAGAAAGAGAGGAAAAAATTACAGATGCCTGTTCAAATTCATTTTCTCTGTTACTGACGTCTCAGATAGCAGGCAAACTGTTCTGTTTGTGTCATTCACTTAAGCCTCGTTTGTAAAGAATTCCCATAGTACTTTACATGTCTGATAGCCAACACTTAGCTTTGGAGAGATTAATGAAGCCAAGGTGAAATGATGATAGGGTGAAATTGTAGCAAAAATGCTGGAAAAGAGAAACAAGTTCAACACTCACCCCCAACAAAAAAACAAATTAAAAAAACCCAACCAAACAAAAAAGCAATCCCAACCTGCTGCTATTTTCCTAAATGAAAAAAAAAATAGGTTCTTAAATATTTGTATTTTCTCAGTAAGAAGTTATTTTTAAGGTTATTTTATTTACATTTTTTATTACATATATAAAATATGTAAATCTTTAAATCACATCAAAACGTTACTGGAAAGAAGAATGACAAAAACTGATTAGAATAACTTTCTGTATTTTGGAGGCAACCTATTTCTCTGCACTGCACTGGGAAATCCATCCCACACATCAACCTCCCAGCTGAGCACAATATAAGCAGCTCTCAGGAGGCAATGAAAATTTCCAGTCCCTGACAACTTTTATGAGCTGGGATTTGGTGGCTGCCCTTTAGTAAAAAGCTGTGGCTTCCCTTGAAGAAAACATTTCTATTCTATTGCTACCCTGCCAGTCCTTACCAGATACTCCCTCTGTTCAAAAGCTTGTCAAAACTTACGACGGAATCAAACTTCTTTTTTTCTGCACCTGTAATATTCAAGTCATCTTATACAGATAGAACTAAGTGCCTGCTTTAAACCACAATCCAGATAAATTAAATTGAAAATAACTCTTATAATAATATATTTATACTTGGTATTTTGGGTACTTGCTTTATGTCTCACACAAAAGACAAAAATTCTGAATTCTGGGAATCTTTTCTCAAAAAGCCTTTTTGCTATATATCGTCTCCAACATCCCAGTTCTTTTACATGCAAAAAGGACATTAATATGAATGAGAGTGATTTGTATGGCAAGGAGACTCAGAATCAAGATGCATTAAAAGGTTCTTAGAGGAGGATTTTAGATAGAGGGAAAAAATCATGGAATTATTCAGTTCATATGCATTTGACTAGTCTATCCAATATAAAGTATACATGTAAGACTCCTAATGTAATATTCTAAACCAATGGTTGTTGGACCAAGTAGTAAATATCTCTTTTAAAGCATCTGTACCTGAAAATACTTAAGTTAAAATTGATTAGTGTTTTATTTCTTATATATTCATAATGTTATATATATGTGTGTGTATATATATATGTGTACACATATATATGTGTATAGATACACTTTAAATTTTATAAAGTAAAAATGAAAATACTTAAGTTAAAATTGATTAGTGTTTTATTTCTTATATATTCATAATGTTATATATATGTGTGTGTATATATATATGTGTACACATACATATGTGTATAGATACACTTTAAATTTTATAAAGTAAAAATATATCTGGCCAAAAAATTTATGTATCATCACTGAGGAAAACAGCGAGCTAAGCTTCAGATAAATGCATAAGGTTCTGTCTGGAAAGACTGAATCCATTAGAGAACTGAACTAATAGGTCAAGAAAAGTAATAGCCAAATAAATATTTTATTAGCATTTCGTGAAACTTGCTAATGGTTAAGGCTACTAATCCTGCACTAGTGGGAATCTTTATTCAATATCAGGTCATTATTCAATACATATTGTCTCCAGTTTCATACAAAGTGACTTTCTGAGCGTGACTGGAGAAAGGTATTTTCACATTAATTGAATACTCTGGGATACAATGGATGAAATCTGCTGCTGTTCTAACATTTTGCTGGTTAAATAATTGGGGGAATCAAACAGAGCTGTATGAAGACACATCAAAAAAAAAAAAAGTCAGTTTTATTTGCAATAAATTTTCATGACTGAAGTTTCTCTTGAAGTCGTAAGTTATGAAAAGGCTGGTGTCAGGCAGTAGGAACTTTCCTCAGCTCAGGATCTCATTTTCCACAAGTGCAGTGTGGAGAGCAGCCCCCCAAGCACCTCCAGTCAGTTAGGAGAGGAGTTATTTGTGAATGCCAGCATGGATGTGGGATTAGCGTGGATGTGGGATTGCATGTCCCTACCCTCATCATTTGTAAATCCAAGTTTTACCATTTACTTTTTGTCTTTGCCTTGGAGTTAAGTCTCTCACCATGAGAAGCTGCTGGAGATGGGAGTTGCCATGTGTCCTGTACGAAGCCAGGGCTTGCACAAGGCAGGCACAGTACCTCTTGCTGCCTAGTGCTCTGGGCACACACATTTCTCAGAAATTGCTTAACTAGGACAGATCCTGATGGACCAAGCAGCAGAGGCAGCTTCACAGT
Organism: Urocynchramus pylzowi; assembly: GCA_013397555.1. Classification (NCBI taxonomy): domain Eukaryota; kingdom Metazoa; phylum Chordata; class Aves; order Passeriformes; family Fringillidae; genus Urocynchramus; species Urocynchramus pylzowi. Next base: position 345,935 of record VZRH01002609.1, read on the forward strand.
GTTCAGGGCACTCTGGAAATTATTGTGTTGAGGCAGCCCTCTCACACTGGTGCTAAAAACCAGAAAATACAGAGCTCAGTGGGCAGCTCATGACAACTGTCTTGCCTTTCTCTTTTAATTTTTTTAGTTTTCTTCCTGTTGTTTCCAAGGCAAGCCTACTCTACACTGTTTTTCCTGCCTGTGTCTAAGTTCATACTCAGATGGTATTTTTTCTGTCAAAACCACCATTAACACCAGTGGAACATTTTTAGATTAAGAAACCATTGAACATCATAAAAAAACATGAGATCTGTTGCAGTGCAGATGCACCAATACCAGTAAAACAATCCAAATGAGTCTGAGATTTCTATCATCCTTTATGCTTTTCTAGCTTTAGTTTAATCCCTTATCCTTACCATTTGAAAAAAGGAGTGAAAATGCAAAAACTTTCATGTTTGAAGACAGCACTTTTTATGATTCAGTAATCACTGAGGTTAGACCGTAACACTGATGTACTGACCAAGGGAGCATTCCTTTCTCAGGACACCAAATCAATTTTACTAATTTATGTTAATATTTGAGCAGGGAAAATACTTAATGATTCTCTCTTATCTAGTCCAGATGGATTGATTTCTTTTCCTAAGAGTGCAGTTTATGAAAATATTGTCTAAACTCACTGTGAAGTGGTAGAAGAACATAAACTGCATGATTCTTATGTATAATTTAAAAAGCAATTTCAAGGCTCCAGTTCTATAGCTGTTCAACATATAAAATTCTCACTCAGCTCTGCAGTTGGAGGAGATTCAATAGAAGTGATTTTACAATTGATTTCAGTAGGTGTTTTGACTACAAGGGAAGAACAAAATTGGCCAACAATATTTGTAAAGTGATTTTGGATTCTTGGGAGTGAAGGCACTACAGTGTAAATTGTTATCATTTTTATGAGCTGGAGCACTCATCCTATCTGAAATTCTCTAAGAAATTCCTGAGTTTTAAAGAATTTCCATCCATAGTCTCATTCTTTGCTGCCCCTATTAAGAATGAGCACCCATGTAAACAGGAATGCCACAGCTGTAGAACTGACACTGTATATAATGAGAAGTAGTACATGTCAGTAATAGAGCAGAAGAGGTTTTAGGGCAAATTCCTTCTTGCCTTGCCTTTAACCTCGTGATTTTTGCATTCCAGTCATACACAGTGGTGACAGCTTCTCTCTGGGACTATTCCATAGATTGAGGTTTAGGTATTCTCCAAAATTATAGGGGATTTATGGTCAAAATCCTCCAGAAACAGGGTTTGTAACCTGTAGCTGTAGTAAATTAAACCAAGGTCTGTTCCCTAGCTTAGAAGCCAGCTGGCATGATCTGCCCACATCTATGCTATTAAACTCTCTTTCCAAAACAGAGTGGCTGAATCCAAACTGCCTATTGGGAATGATCTTTGGCCCATGTTAATTTCCAAATTGTTCCAGTGATTTTTTGGAAGAGTGCTAGCATTCACCAGCCAAAACCATGTCAGGGATTTTGTCTTCTAGCAATTTAACAATACAGACAGCTGAGTTCCAGCTCCTGGGCTATGTGCTGACTCTGCTTTAATTTTTTAGTCTAGATGTGCTTTCTGTCTATTCCCAGTGCTTTCTATTTCCCGAGCACATGCTCTACCTACAGGATAACACATCAATGGAAAGTGTTTGTGATCTGTCATCAGACTAAAACTATTAACTCCCTGAGCCCTTGAGTGGACAGGGATATCTAATATGAAATCCTAAGCTAGATGCTGGGGACACCAAACATGCCATTTTTCAGTGAAGCTGCAGGCAGCTGCTCACCCAGCACAAAGGGTGACTTCAGAAATCTACCATGGAAGGCCAGCTGATGCCAGGTGTCTAACTTCTAGGTCCTGTACTACTTGGGACACTTGCCCTCATGGCAGTATATGTACTTAAAAGGATTTCAGTAAAGTTGAAGTTTTTCCTTAACTTTGCATGACTGATACAGCAGCTTTACTAAGGTTCTCTTAATTGCATTGGTGCATGACAGACTGTGATACCTATCAATATTTATATCTGCTCATTTATGTAAAAAACGTACATGCTCAGGAAAAGGCTAGTGGGAGAACATGTGAGCAAGAGATTGATATGGGGAAAGCAAAAATAAATATTTTTTAAAAACTACTGCCATTGTTGCTCAAATATCTTCAGCATTATTGTAAATATTTTCCATTTGTATATGAATTTGTATATGTTTTTGCTTGTCTTCCAAATGAAAATACACTTGTGGAAACGTGATAATTTACATCTGACTAACTAATATAGTAGAAATACACAAAAATGTCTACCCACAAAAAGCTCTTTGGAGCTGGAAAAGTCTCAGGTCATCACATCTACATCAGGATTCACATTTCAAACACGCAGTTATCTGGGGGAGGTGGTGGTGGAATTTTTGCTGTTGTTTTCCCTTTTACAGACAAGAACACTTCACCATTCTCTTTGTGGAACAATCCATATCAACTTCAAGCAAAATGAGGATGAATAGTCTTAGCAGTTTAAATAGGTGGTTTTCAGAAATCTAGTTGAATTCAATGAAATCTTTTGCAACACTATTGGCTTTGATAACCCACAATTGATGAATGACCACAAATAGATGAGGAAAACAAAACTGTTCTCAAGTTATGGCTGCCCACAGCCCAAAAAAGAGATCGTAGTCAAAGTTTCCAAGGGCAAAAACAGGTGGGCATTTCTCACTGATTTGCTACCCTTTTTCTACTCTTGAAAAAGAGTGCTACTGTCAGAGGAGCACTTTGCTTCTGATTCCTGAAGAGCATGAGCACTAAAACTCAAAGAACAAGGTGAATGAAATTAGGTGAATGAAAGGCAGCTTTAAAGAGATTTTGGGAATATTATTACAATAAGATTACGCAGACAAAATAAGTCTCGTCGGGTAAAGGCTAGGCTCAAGTGTAAACTACTTTACAGACACAAAATCAAAGCTCTTATAGTACTGACTTGAGAAAGCAATCTCAAGATGAATTTGTTGCATATTTGTTTATGCATATTTGGTGTCTTAGAGAAAGAAAAAACCTAGTTGTGCATGTGAAATGCCAAAATGTCACATTAGTAGCAAGCTTAGCAGGAAAATTATAACTGAGATCTAGATTTTCTTTTTCACTATGCCTTTCTTGGACTAACTTGTTCTTGTGTACAGATGAATTCCCCGTGTACACTTCAGCATTTGTTAACACTATATTTTGAGAAAGTATGACGTGTATTTTAAAGTATATATGTGAGCTGATTTTGCTTGAAGATGATCATCATCTTCAAATTGAATTGGCAGAGTTGTAGAAAAAACTGATCCATCATAGATATGCAAAAATCACAGTAATACCAATAAATGAAATATGTGATTTCAGGGGAAAGAGCCAAGATCTTTTTATTCTGATTGTTGAGGGAATTATTTCTAGAGCTGGAGATATTTTTTGAGGGTGGTTTGCTTGTTTGGTTTTGTATGATTTCATTCTGGTTTGGTGTTGCTATATATTTGGGTGTGGGGTTTTGGGGGATTTTTCACTATTCTATCAAAATGTTAATAGGCTATAAAAAGATTGTCTTAAAACTTACAAAATTCCAAGGACAACACTTTAGGACCAACAGATGAAAATGTCATTAAATTCTCAGGACTTAAAGGATTTTAATGAACATTACATTTTAGCCATTTAGAGTGGTCCAGCCAGCAAGCAATTTTAATGAAAATCCAAATACATATGTATGTGCCTGTGTTAAGTCTGTAATGATGCAAATGTGTGTAGGTATCTGTGTGAGTCTATGTTACCCACAGTCCATGTTTTCACACATTTCTCCTAGGGTTAGATCTAACATTCAAACTTGAGAACATTGTATTCAAACTGGAATACCAAGTTTGGTTTTCTCCCCCCAAACATGTGGTTCTATCCTTTCTTCCATAATAAGCTGAGCTTCCATAATAAACTGAGCTTTCTTCCATAATAAACCCAGGCTGCTCAATACCTCTACAGTGATAGTTTTAAGATGTGATGACTTGTGGTTACCAATCCAAAAACACTTTCAAACACTAGATATGAAAAATTCCCAATATGTTATGTAGAAATTCTGGCATTAAGACCTGACACAGAACTGAAGCTTGACTTTCCAAAGCAGTAATAACTGTTCTCACTCAGGAGGAACCAAAGAAAAGACTTCAGCTAGACACATTTGAGACAGCATGGAGGTGACCTTAGTCAGTTCTAAAAGATTTCTAGTTTGTCTTTGGTTAACTGTGATAGGACTTGAATTGAAAAACTCTATAGGAATTAAAACAAACAAACCAACCACCTCCACCTCCCAACCCTCGAACAAAAAAAACCCCCAAAGTATCATGGAATACTCTCAGAGCATTGTTTTAATACCTTCTAAAACACCTTAAAATGATTTTTGAAACTTCTTTGATATGTACAGAAAGAATAATGGTATGGTGGCTGTATATAAAGATTTTATTTCATTGATTTACAATGATCAGCTTAAACTTCCTATGTTTACTATGACATGTCACATTCAAACCCTTATTTCACATCAGTTACACATCTCCATTCACACAAAAACATACTACTACAACAGACTCCTGAAACTATATAGATTGCTTTCAGTGTTCTTAATAGGTCTGATAAGTTAAACAGAAATCACTTGTCATCCAAGAATTGCTTTTTGAAGAAATGAGCCATTCAGCTTACTGTTGGGATAAGGAAGGAAGGGAAAATGGGAAGAGCTGAGCTCAAGAGTCATACAAAATTATTTGGAACTTTTTTTATTGAGTTGACTCTCCCCAGGTTTCTCTAAAGGATTCTATCAGCTGCAGCTGAAGTTGATTAGGATTTTTCTATTATTTCCTGGGTATTAAGGGTAACCAACAACCTCCACCCACTCCCCCTCCCCTGCCCAGCAGAAAGGAAGGAATTATCAGTTGATATTTTCAACCCTGTGTAAAAGCTTGCAGAGGTACAGACATTAAATACAATTGAGAAATGTGTCTTGTATATTTCCTGGGATATGGGCATATGTCAACTGGCAGGAGCTCTAGAAGGTTAATTTCTGCAATAGATGGCTTGTATTAATTACAAATTTTGAATTTGTAACAATATAACTCCATCATTTCTATAAAACAATATTTAATATACAACAAACTTTCACCACATAAACACATTAAAAACACCTTTTTATAGTTTCAAGAATTGATTACAGGTTTCTCATAAAAACATTTTCATAACTAGAATCTTAATACAGAATGATTTTTTCTATGCCAAAATACATTTAGATGGTAAATTGTTTGTAGAAAAAGATACAGAGAGAAATGGGGTTTGCTGGCATGTAATCCATTTTATTTCATTCTTTCATGGTCAACTTAAAAGCAAAGTTAAAAATGTTTGTCATAAAATACTTTATTGTTTTATCCAGAGTCTTAACCAGAAAAGAAGAAGGAAGCTAATTGACTTATTCTGCGTTTCAGTGTCTCTCAGGCGTGCCCAGAACAGCACTTAGTACACACTACCTGGACCACAACTACCTGTCAAGGGTTTTTTTGAAAGAAAGATATAACATTCCCATTAAGTTTCAGCTTTAGGCACCCACAGAATGAGGAGTGGATTCACTGTCATAGCTGAATTGCATTTACCAAATGCAACACCAGAAAAAGAAAAATCCACATAAAACCACATAGGAAGATTGATCACACATTTTTATTAGAGTCTTTTGAACAATTGCATTATGTTGTTCCTTTATTTAAAAACTCTTGCAAAAAAAGACATTGGAGTGGACTGGTTTCAACCCTGAGCATTAACACTGCATATCAAGTACTGTAGTAAAGAAGCTGGTTAAGTTTGTAGCACTAGCACAAGTCACTGATATTAATCCTCTAGGTGATCAGGTTTTTACAAAAAAAATACATAGTTTTCAATAAATAATGCTTAATTTTACAACTTTGATACAGCAATGTCATACACTGTTTTGACACATACTAAACTCTGCATGCTATATAGTCTACTAGAAGACAAAACTTTGCCATGCATTTTCTTTTTCTAGTGCTAGAAAACACTTTGTCCTCCAGTGCATTGCCTCAAGCAGCCTTACCATCTTCTTTCTCTCACAGCAATAGGCCGTGCACTGGCATGCAAAAACCTCAAGAAAAGGTTTCCCCCCCACCATCACTCAGACTTCTAAACAAAAGTACTTTTCAGCTTTTCCCCCCAAGACCTGGAGTGGCTATGAAAACTAATTTCATGTGGCCTTGAAAAGTCTTTGAAATTACATATTTTAAAAGTGTCATGCTTGAAAAACTGCTCTAAAACATTCAATTTCCCCCACCTGTGGCCATCATGCAACATCATTGAAATGTTGTAACCATCAAAAGTCCCACACTGGAAAACAGGCCTCCATTTTAAAACAGCCCACCAAAAACCAAAAGGAAATAAGAAAAAAAGTATCACAGCATTTATGTAAAGACTCCAAAACGCCAACATATGTACAAGAGCAAAACCAGATACAAATTGTAAATGAACTAACAATGGCATATAACTCTTCTCCCTGGCTTTGCCAGGAGTTGAGGCAAATTGGTTTTGGAGATAAGCAGGACGATGGAAACAAAAACAAATTGTGACAATGGGAGTTCCCGGATTAATCATTATTACTTGATCAAATTTCTTCAAGCAGTAAATCAATGTCTTGATTTCACTGGAAGTGTGAATTACCAAAATCTAAATCTTTATTCAATAATTCTAAATCAAACCTGCTTCTGAACTTTCACAAGTCTTAGAATTTTGGCACCCTTGCACTTTTTCATCCTGCAAGATTGCACTTCACAGAAAATCCAGATGTAACTAACCACAAAAGAAGAAATTTGATTAATTAATAAGGATTGAAACCTCCATTCTCACACTTCCAGGTTGTTGTTCATCATTGAAAACCATTCACCCCTTCTTATCCATATTGCTTTAGGGGTTTCCTTGTATCTACAGAAGTCATTCCTTTTAAATTGCTGTCAATCACAATTTTTTCTAAGAGTTTTTAAAATATTCCTATCTTTGCACTGGCATAAGTATTGGGTTTTCTAAGAGAATCTCACCCCAAAGAAGGTATTACTTTTATACATGAAATATTACGAACTTTTGCTTCCCTTTTTGTAAGTCATTCTACATTTTCTGCACATTTGTGCTTTATATTGAATATAAAAATAGGTCTTTAAAACTCTATTTACTTTAAACTCACTAGAAAACTACTTGCATGTGAAATTCTCTTACAAATTCACTGCATCCATGTAGAGAAGATAAAACTAATTAGGCAGTTAATTGGTATAGGTAGTGTGCAAAAAAATTAAAAAAAAAAAAACAATCACAGCCTTGGATGTGAGTGAGGGGAAAGGAAATTAATCAAAGAAATACAACCGTATAGTAGGGGAAATGTAAGGCAACTCATTGTATTAAGTTTTTGTTGTTTATTTTTTCCTGGCCATTCTTACAAATGAAGGTTAGGAGGAGATAAGACACCTATCCTGCCAGCAGCCCTTGAGGCAAAAACTCCCATTAAGCTCAATGAGAATTTTTCTTTTTTTTTTTTTTTTTAACCAGAGCAGGTTTAAGGCCTTACTAGGCAACAATTGTGAAGATGTAAAACAGAATTCATGAACTGTTTTGATTATCAAACATTTAAAACTTATATGGCCCTGACTTTGACCCCACACCAGTTTTTCCCCTGGTGTAACAACAGAGTTGCACTTTTCTCAAAAAGGCAGGAGTGAAGGATCATACTGCACGCATGCAAATCACATTCAATAGACTTGAAGTTTCATCTGAATGTCAGTGGATGCCTAAAGAGCATGTAGCACTTAAAGGATGCTTGGAATGAGCCTTTCTACCACATCTGTAAAAGACTGCACTTAAAGAAATATTTCTTAATTGTGGTTATTTTTAAAAGAAAGGGAAAAAACAGAGTAAAAACATCAAAAAGGGGGAAAAAAGCTTGCAAAAAACGTTCACCTTGAAGATAAAAAGAATCAGCATGTTTGATTAGGTTTTACATTGATTTGACATCCTCAGTGTTAGTAAGGAAATTGTCTTTCGACATAGAAAAGCTCATTTCCCTTCCTCCTATCACTGAGTCCCATTACACTTCGAGTAGTATTGTACAGAGACAAACGCAAGGAATGTGGGGAAAAAGGCCACGGGAGATCCCAGGCCTGCAACAGGACTGCTCTAGCATGTCAACAAAGATTCCTACGTACACAGGAAAAAAAAGGAAAGAGAAACAGAAGGTATGAATATCGTTAATGACAAAATAAAAAAGAGCAGCTTAGCATATGCTATTTTTCATGAGTAGAAGATTGCTTTTTACTCTCACTGAGATCAGCAGGAGCTTAGGCATTCGACAGCATCAAACTTCAGCCCCAACTATGCAGTGGCTTTAACAGAACACTACCTAGTTTTTCCTTGAACAATACGCAATAATAAACTCTAAAATAAAAGTAACTCAAGTGTTTGGCCAAAAAAATTATTTCCCTGCACCATATACCTTCACTCAAAATATTCCTCTGATATAGTACAGTATAATTCCCATTTAGAAGAAAGAAAAGATACACTTTTGAGTGGGTATTATATTCTTTGACTAAAGTAGACCTGTTGCTCTTTTAAAATATGCCTGACTGCTCTTTAATTGGATCATTTAAATCAGCTATCCTTGAGTAATATTTTTAAATGGCAATTTTAAAAACAGCTTCCAAAAATATATGCAAGTCAAAACTTTTGTAGGCTGAGACACAGACCTTATTACAATGCTAACTAAATGCAGCCTGTATTTGACCATAATCATTCATAACTCATTGAACATCTGCAAAGCACAAATGTTTAATGACACTGCCTATTATCACTTTAATAAACAAGGATGCATATCAGAAGAAAGGGACTGAAAGAACAAGTCACCCTACCCTCATGATAGCTTGAAGAATTACTAAGAGAATTTTGGCTCAGTTTTAAGACTTAGAACCTGATCAACTTACTCCATCACCCTAGCCCAAAACAGGATTTTCAATAGCAGGATAGTGAATGGCTAGGCTAGAGCACTTCAGTGTAACTATTTTCTTTCAGTCTTTTGCCTTAGAAGAGATAAATGTCATTTGTTTTCAATCTGATTTCTAAGTTATTACATGGAGAACACACTAATCATTTGAGACCAAAAACTGAAAATTCAAGAAACTCTGTTTTATTGAGGACTATCCATTGCCAAGGATATCTTGTATATTGTAATTAAGTTTGTTTTAAAACACAGTTTCTCATAAAGAATTATCACAATGCAAGACATAAATTTGAGTTCCCAGATATGCTATATCTCTTTTCTGATAGCAAAGATTTAGGCCAAACAACTTTTATTTAGAATCATGAGTGTTTTATTATTATTATTATTAGAAAGAGATCAGATTATATTAATCATTTTACTACCAGTTTAACTAACCTAAAGTAAGATATCTCACCACTTAAATGCCTAAGAGTTGTCTTTGATTAAACATAACATGCATGCAGGTTTTAATGTTATGTTTTATTATGCCTTACAAATGCGTATGCAGGATTTTCATTTCAGCAAGTCTGAAAGCCTGTAGCAGTGGTTGCCACCAAAATACCAGCACAGTGAATTGTCCCTGTAAACAGCTGGATCATTAATTAGCGGAGAAAAAAAAAAAAAAAAAGTAGTAATAATTTACCAATGCCTATCAGATAAAAAAGTAAACTTCTTGAGAAACAAACTTCCACCTCGTGAGTCTGTTTATTGCCATCAGCAGCTATTTGAGAGCACACAACTGAAATCCGATGGCTCCTAAAGTTTTAAAAAAAAAAAAAAAAAAAAAGCACACTGACGAAGTCTGCTTACCTACAGCCGAAACTCGTACCCCCTGCCCTGCCCTGCCCTGCCTGCCCGGAGCGGCGGGCGGCTCTCCGGAGCGGCCGGGGCCACCCCGGCGGGCCGAGCGCTGCCCGGGGCGGCCAGATGCAGCACCGCTACCCTCAGCATCTCCACCTCGAGCCTGGCCCAGGTCACTCATCAGAAACGGGAGAGGGGGAGGAAAAAGCGCAGCGGGGGGAAGGCCGGGAGCTTGCAGCG
>VZRH01002609.1:359538-373896 GCA_013397555.1 Urocynchramus pylzowi
GGCGGCGGGCATGGCGGCCGCCGCGCTCCGCACATGGCCGCCTTCTCCTCCGCGGCGGGGCTGCTCCCCTGGGCTCCCGGAGGCGCCTCGGTTCCCTGTCCTCCCAGGGCTTGTTTCGGTGTCTGCTCGGTAAAGAACGGGGCTGGGAGAACGCAGGGTAGAGCGTGGTGCGCTCCCGGTTCCCTGTGGATGCGGACGGCGCCTCGGCGGCCCCGGCCTGCCGGTCGGCGGTGGCCGGGCTGGGGGAGGTCCCCGTGTCCCCCGGGGAGGCCCGGGCTGCCCGCAGGAGGGACGCGAGAATCGTCGCACCCACCTGGAGGCACTTACCGCGTGGTGTAGGCAGAGCATAGAGGCACCTTCCCCAAAGTACAGCGTGAAAATATACAGAAAGCGTGATTTTCTGCTTGTTTGTTTGTTTGTGTGCTTGTTTTCTCGGAAGCACCAGGTTATTCAGGACGCCGTAGTGGATACACCTATGTGGATAATCCCACGTTTGATTTTATCGCAGAATGTCTGAAATCCAAAGGTTGGCAGTGTCCTACGCACCTGTGGTCATTTTAATTACAAAAAGTATGCTGGAAATGAGTTAACATACTGTTTTATGGGTTGCATTGTGCTTTTCCAGCTACCGTTTGCAGTTATTAGAAAAGGAAAAGTTCAATAAGTTTTGTGATGGTTGCTGCCTGTATACGGACATCATGGCAGCGAGAGGAACGAGCACATCCTATGAGCTGGTGCTAACGGGGCAGTAGATCCCCCGGTACATCATCCTCTAATTGTCCCAGTGGTTCATTTTCCTCAGACTACAGCAAAATTGCTCTGTTTGGATGATGTGACTCTGATATCATGGGGCTGCAGAGTGGCTAGTGCTGTTACAGGAACAAAAACAAAAAAACAAAAATGCCACCCACCTCTTTTAGCTGTATGGATAGGTTAGGGCTGCCAGGTCACAGCTGCACTTGTCAGGAGTCAGGTGGAGCTTGAAGGATACATTTGAGGCAGATACATAGTGTTATGTCACCTTCCTTGCCCGATCCCAGCTGGGTGTACAGAGTAAGGGGAAGGAAAAGGGCATAGCTGAAGAAGGTTCAGTTACTTCATTGTAAAGATGGGTTTTGAAAAATAAATAGGGCTCTGCCTCTTCATGACTGCGCCCAGCCATGATTTCTGCTCTGAGGCTTGTTGTCATCTCTCTCTCTCCCTCTGACTGCACTTCATGGTACAATCGAGCTCCATAATAATGTCTGTCCTTTAAGACACAGGGGATAAAATGGAAAATTTGACTGGCAGGCTTCTCAACCTGTCAGAAAATGTAAAAATTTAGAGAAACCACATGAGAAGAGGGTGCAGTACCTCTGGGAGGGAGTGCCTGAGTTCCTGTCGCAGCTGTGGTCAGCTGTGGTCTCTCTGGGAGGGCTGCTGGCAGGACAGGGCGTTCCTTCCGAGAGGATTGAGAGTTTGGCACTTCCTGCTCCATCTGGGTGAGGATTTGCTCAGACTGGGCGCACTGTAGAGCCTTCTGTGTCAGCAGGATTTTGTAAAAATTGAGAATATGTTTCTTGTAATGATGACGTGGAGAGGAGTCTTGGGAGTGTGTAGGTGCCTGACTGCCTCGGGGGAAGGCAGCTTTGATACTGCTGGGATCTTTACTAGGTTGACAGCAGAATACCCGTGTCTCACCTAACCCTATTTCTTAGTATTCTTCTGTAAGTACCAGTAGTCAGATACCGAGTGAGAGATCTGAAGTTTTTACATGCATTTTAAATCCAGATAGTAATAATGGTGTAATTTTCCAAAACTAAAAGTGTCAAAATAATTTAATTTTTTGTTGGCATTTACGGGAGATTTCATTATGTCATATAGTTGCATAAAATTCAAGCTGATGAAATGAAAATTGAATCTTTATTTCCTGTGAAGTGAATAAAATCAATGAATTTTCACAAAATACTGCTATATTTTTTCAAATCATTTTATAAAAGCCATAAACTATTTTGGAAAATTTTCACTCAATTGCAATGGAAGGCATATAATCAATATTGGTAAGACTGGGACTCAATACACCAGGGTGACAGAATCTGACATTTAACACAGCAAGATCAGGAGAGATCATTTTTAATAAAGCTTTGGTGTAATTTGAATCCTTTATTTACTTTTATTACACCAGACTTCTGGGATATTTCCACTCCTTCATGTGTGTCCCTGTGAAGATGTGTATTAATACTATGGGCATCACATAATTTTCACAAATCCCATTTTTCTATTTTTGTGTTATATCTCATTTTCTGAGTGTCTTGGCAGCATTTCAATTCTTCCTCAAAAGTGATCTGTTAAATATAAACAGCATTACTGCTTTCTCATGCTTATTCATGTTATGTTTTGGTTGGTTTTTGTTGTATTTTAAGGGTAGCGCTAGGAAGATAATGAAGCTGAAAACAGACTGACAAATAATAGCCAGACTCTATAAAACAAAAACTCGAGGATTTTAGAAATCTGGTTAAACATGTACATGAATAAGTAGATATTACTTATTAAAAAATAAATAAAAAATTTAAATTAAATAATTTTATGTTCTAAAAGCAGTTCAATAGCTGTATGTGTGCATGTATATTCCTATTAGAGTGCAGCAGTTAGAGCTAACAGCCCACTACTCGTTCTTTTGAAATTCAAATGAATAATCATCTTCCCATTATCTAGGTCAATAGGAGGCTGGGCTACCCCAGAAAGTGGGAAAAAAACAGGTAAAACAGGATTCACTAAAGAGCTTAATGCTTTTCTCCTTGGATGGAGTCTGTTTTTGGGGGTCTGCATCTACACTGGGTTTCCCAGTGCTCTAGCTCGGGGGGTGTGTTATTCTGAGCGACCTGAAGCATGAGGATGGCAGTGGGAGCACTGAGATGTCCGCGGCAAGAAGCTGGTGAGATGCCTGCAAAGGGCCTGAAGCCAGCAGGAAACTCTTCCTGCAGGAATACAGGTCCTTGGCATGTGGCTCAGTGTGCCTACACGTACCCCCATCAGTGCTTAGGAAGGTGAAGTGAGGCATGTTTTTAAAAGGCTGACCTTACGCAGTCCTTACAAGATTTTGACTACCAAACAGGAGTTAAATATGAGCAAAAAAAGGTTTGTTGTTCAAGAAATAGTGTTTTAGAAAAGTGGAGGATATTCCCTCTCCTTACAGTGCCTGCTCTCTGTGTTAAATTTGAGTAAACTGAAAGCCAAGATTTTTACTGTGCTAACTCTGATGATAAATAGTACTGAGTACAGTGTACTTTTGGCTATTTATTTCTTGCTTGTTCTGAATTGTGCTGCAGATTTTTGCCTGGAGAGCCCAAAATGACTTTGCCTGGGGAACGTGTGGGAAAGCCGGAGTTACGCACCTTCTGCAAGGTGTGGGAAGTGGTTTCAGTCACAAGCTGTGGATTCAGAATGGAAGAAGAAAGACTTACAGTGTCAAGAGGGTTTTGTCTTAAAAGAAAGCATATGATGAATTCTGAACAGAGGGGTCACACCCAAGGTTAGTTCACAGACACATTTCCTAGAGATGTTCTCTGGAATAAACATAAATTCCTTGAGTCTTGCATTTATGAGGAAAAAAATAAGCTGTGGTCTTCTACTTCATGTTAGCTAACACAGGGTAAAATAGTGAAAAGGCACACAGGCTGTGCTTTTTAAGATTTGGTAAATCTTCTCTGCCTTAGTGTTTTTATCTTAAGCTGCTAATTCACATGGAAAAGCCAACTTCTTGTCATAGGTAAATGGCATCCTCTGCTCTCTTTTCAGCATGGTATCCATGCTCTTGGATTGTGTAAGGCTGGTTTACAAAAAGTCTTTGTTTTGAAAATGAAAGTGCCCAAAGCTGATAGGTGTCACAACCAAACTTCAGCTGAAGAAGTAAAATGGACTCATTTAACTGAAAAAGAGTCCAAAGAGTAATTTGAGAGGATAAACTCATTTAACCATAATCTAGAAAAAAAAAATTGCATCCAGTTTGAAACTAAATGCAGACAAAGGTATCCAGATGTATTTCACCTTGATTTTGTTTGCAATAAATTTTTATTTTGTCAAAAGTATGTGCATCAGATACCACTCTGGTGAGGGCAGTCTGAGGGTGGTTTTCTGGCTTCTCAGCACAAAGTGTGGCATCTTCCCAGGCAGTATGGTCCTGTGCTGCTGGAGGGGTCCAGCTGGAGCCCAGAGAAGTTGGTAGTGGGAGCAGGAGCAGCTCCTCCTAACTCACCTCCTGCCAGACCTACATTTTCCACTTACTCATCATCCAGTGCCCAGCTCTGCTCCTGGCCACCCAACAGAGCTGTGACACAAGTACTGATTTTGAACTGCCTGCTGCCTGTAGGTAGCCCTAGAAACTTTGCTTACTGTTTAATACATGATCAGCAAAAACATCTAGAGACAAAGTGATTGTGTACATGGGTTGAAATAATCCAGGACTTAAAACTGGAGCAGAAAGTGACCCTATTCTTGCAGCTATGTGGTGAGTCCAGGTCTGGCATCCTGGAATATGTTGTTGTTCCAACACCCTCCCCTAAGGCATTGTTGGATGACAGGGCTGTCTCACTGGGATAATATGGACAGGCCTTTTCCTCTCAGCCCCGACAGACTGATCTTACACAACAAGGTGTTTTAAGACACCAAGATACATCACTTACTGATTTTTTGTAATATCTTAATTGGAAAGTCTTAAAGCATCTTACTAAAAAAATCCAAATATACTATTTAATTAAACAAACTATTCCAAATATATTAAAAATTTCCAAATATATTTGAGCAACATGAACATTCAAAACCATTTCATGCTCTAAGAAACAGCATAAAAATAGCGTTGGGATGTTCCATGTACATTGCACCCCTCTCAGATTTTTGTTTTCGAGACAGATACTTTTCTTATTGCTTGTGAGATGAAACCCTGGCTCTGTGAGTCAGGCAGGGTTCCTTCCATCCCATAGATCATGGCAGTACTGGTAGTTTTGCTTGGGAGATAATTTCCTCAGCCACTTGTGTGCAACCCTCTTGATTTGAACGTCTGCCCCAAGCAACACCTGTGCAAATTCACGGATGGCACTGGGATTGCACAGATGCCATGGAGGGCATATTCTGGCATATAGGACATTTATTACTGGTGGTGATGCATGAGATGGAAGGGGTCCAGGACTCAGGCTGAGTTTGTGCAGCTGGCAGTTAGAAATTTACTTGCAAACTGAGCTCATTGGGTAGAAAAATCAGTGTGATAATGAATCCAGAGCCCCCTGTGCCATTTTTACCAAATCACTTTAGGGCAGAAGAACAATTTAGAAGAGATGTGTCTCTTATTAAAAGTGTCTGAAAATCATGCTTGAAAAAACATGGAGAGAATCCCATAAGAGATTATATTGCAGATATTTGATATCAGAAATTACTGTTTCTAGGCTTGTTTAAATGGAAATGTTTACTTGTTTCTGCTGAAAAATTGATGCAAGTAAGTTTAATGTGTGAATTTAAAACAAATTTATCTTAATATTAATTATTCAGCCACCAGTTATACAAAATTAAATGGAAAACACTTATTTTTAGCATGTTTATTTTGATTGATATGAAATCTTCCACAAAAATCAGAACAATTCAAAGTGACAGAGCTTATTCATAACACTATACATTTCTATTGCTGGCCTATAGATATTGAAATCCACAGTGTTTTAGCAGGTCTCTTAGGAAAAAATGTTTTACCCTGAACCAATTATAGACCCTTTCTGGCTAAACTGCAGAGACAGTTTGCTTAATGTGGGTAATTTGATGTTGTAAAGTATTTGTCAGTACCCTAGGGTAGTCTCTTAGGGCACACAGGTTTCACTGTGTAATATTTCACACTTGTGTGCCAGTTAACCTGCTTAGTTGCAGAATATTTACAACTCTTATAGGATTTATTACATCATGTACTTAATTTATACAATATGCCTAAAGCTTCTCTTCATGAAGTCTAGAATGATAATCATACTTATTGCAATAGATTTGCTTACTATTTTGGGTGGGAGAAGGGAAGGAAGTCTTTTTAGTCCACCAGGCTCTTTAGAATGTGGAAATTTAGCAAGGATGTGACAAAAATGCGTTAACAATGTATTTATTAGGCATCAGACCAATATAACCATTAGAGATATAAAGCATGGGCATAGTTGAATAGACACAGACACAGAGATTTATCATTTAGCTTTTCCTTCCTCCTAAAGAGCAGTGGAGGGCTGCAGCTGGCCTAGCCCTCAGTGACAGCCAAATAACATTGGAACCTATAAAATGGACACAGGGTGTTTTCTTCGGGTCTGCTATCATGAAGGAGGCAGCAACATGACTTCCTGCAGGAAAGACACTTAGTAAGTCTCGTGTCCCACGTGCTCACTGGATTTGGATCTGCTCATCACTGCCTGTTGGACACACCTTTATAGAGTAAGTGAAAAGCTACTCCGAGGCATATGCCTGAGAGATCTTAATTTACAGGACTCACACAGTGAGCAGGATTCTGCAAAAATCTGCAGGGGCTTTGCTTGGAAGGGCCTTGCCTTAAACACCACCTAAGTCCTGCACCATTTCCTAATGGGAAAATTGAGTATACCCAAGCACATTGCCAAAATGTGACCTGTCCTCTCAGATCAGCAGGGAGTGCCCCAGCAAGGCCCAGCTCAGAGGTTTGAGCTGTGCTCTCCCATGTGTGCCTGGAGTGAGCTGCTGAGCTCAGGGCAACTCCTTCCCACGGAGCTGTGAGGCTCCTTAGCACATGCAGGAGCCACTTGGAGCATATCATAGCACATCCTCCAGGTGCCCTGGCAGTGCTCCCATCTGAGCCGCTTCTGCCCAGCTGTGGCAGAGCTCAGCTTGGAGAAGCTGGGATGGGCTTTTTTGGGCTATCCTGACTTCTCCCTACAGACTGTTCTTGCTGGTAAACCTGAGCCTGGGCTTGTGCAGGCGAAATCTAAGTGAAAGAAGTGCAACAGCTGTACAGTGGAAATGGAAATTGGAGCTTCATTATTGAACAAAGAAGCAAACCACATAATATTCCTATTGGTTGTACAAATTTAGAGAAAAAAGGTTATATGAAGTTCTTTATAAAGCTCTTTATGTCCTTGTTTTGTTATGTCCATGTAAATCTTTCTATTGCCATTGTTTTAAAAAGAAATAAATTTAACAAATGTTTCATTGCCCATTTTTTTTCAAATGGAAAACAAACAAACAAACCTCCTAGTTATAAATAATATCAGCAGTCAAAAGAAATTGTACAGTAGCTAAACAATGAAGGCACATAGAAATGCTGTTTATTTTATTTCTACACAAAGCCCCACTGAATTCACAGGAATAAATTAAATATGCTGAATGTGACTCTGGGCAAGTAGCACTTCAGTAAATACTGGGTTTAATTTTCTATTTTTATTAATTTGTTATACATTTGGTTATTAATGTATTAGAAATGTGTATGCATATACTAGCACATTACTAATTACTATGAAAGTCACTTTATGTTCTTTCAGTTCCTAAAAGAATATTACTAAATATTCACCAAAACCAGGTAACTGAAAAAACCCAAGCATACTGTTCCCCCTAATAGCCTTTGCATTGTAGTGAAAATGAGAAACATCTATTTATTTTATTTATCCACTGCTTCTTATTTATGGATATGTTAGGAGGTTTGAGGCGCATGCAAAACCCTGGCTGTACCAATCACTTAAGGATGGAGAACAAATTAATTTGGAGAAGATTGTTCACCTTAAACCAGAAGCCCAAACTGTCTGTCCTCCTCCCTCCTCCTTCCCTTTCATTGCAAACTGTGCACTGTTAATATGAGCACCACCAAGATATTCAATAACATTAGAGGCTTGAAGGTTTCCTGATGCTTTATTACACAATGATGAAAATATCATAACGCCTCTAACTTCATCAAATCAGGCATTTCATTACAGCATCTTGCAAGTATAGAAAACTGACTGTCTTGTGTCAGCATGGCCTGAATCCAGTTCTTGCATACAAGACATGGTTACTAATGATCTTTGTAAGTCAGATGAGACTTGGTCTTATTTTTTCTGTTTTGCTGTTCTAGGAATTGTTGAGACAGAGCAGCAAAGAGAAAGAGTTTATTACGGGTTATCATACAGTTTGTTTGACAAAGTGGTCAGTCAATAATAAACCAGAAATTAATAATTAATTGTACTTGCTATTTGCACAGCAGTTGATATTTTGCGACAATCTGAAGTCTGGTGTAAGAAATTATTATTGGCAATTTATAGAAGGGAGCTGCAGTTTTGGAGTTCTCCCTGCACCATCAGTACTGGTCAGAAAAGGATGGTACAGGGAGCCAGAAACCTCTTCCTGATTTCTGTTTCCTGCTTTGCCTGGAAGGGCCTGGCTATGTGGCCCAGGGGAATATATCTGTGCTGCCAGCTAAGTAGTGTGTAGAGAGAGCCATTGATTAAGCACAGACTTGCCCCACGTACTGAGTACATGCCCAAACCCTTCATTCAGGGTACAATGAAGGTACAAATAGTCCAGTATATGCCTCACCTTACAGGGTTAATTCACAGTAAAGAATCCTATCCCTTGAGAATAAGATTAACAGAGGTCTGTTCAACCCTTTCTGCAATACCTTGCATCTCCTTTCTCCTTCACTTCCCAAACTTCAAGGGAAGCAAGTGGGTAGCTAACTAGCTACACACAAGTTCAGAGTGCTCTCCAAGCTCTTCATTTGGCAATTTACAGATAAACAAAACAAAGCAGGAGAGGAAGGTCTGAACTAGTGCTAAGATAATTTATCTAAGGCTACACAATGAGCCTGGCAGGACAGGAATAGCCCTGGAATTCTCCCCATTAGAGTTCTGTGGACTCTTCACTGCAGTCCTGAGACTAAATGATTAAGTATGCTGAGGAGTCACGTTTGAAAAGACAGCTTGTACCATTCAATTGCTCCCATTTGGGGACAGGGTAAAAATCAAAACTGGAGCCAGCCCAAGGAGAGAGATATGTGAAAAGGAAGCATGGGATTTTTTATATGTGAACAGTTTTCTCTTGAAATAGATAATTATTTGGGAGAACCATCTACTTCTATTCTCCAGCAGGAAAAAAAAATACTGTCATGTTGTTCCATTTCTGTGTTATTCTGATAATGTATTTTAGTGAGTATGCATTTCTGATTATTCACAAGTGCTTCACAGAGAGATTGAATTTACATTTTATCTAGACACTAGTCTTACCCAGAGAGATCTTTTTCATTTCAATGCTAGTTTGAAAATCCATTATTTGGTGTTCATTGTATGCAGGTTTTTATTTCCAGCAAGATTGCTGTGGCAGAAAAAATACAGACAAACTCAATGTCAAACTTACTAAGTATGAGTTTTCTTGCAATACAGAAAAAGCCTTTCTATATGTTTCTCTGGGCACTAAGCTTGGAAAATGTGGGCCTGATTCTTGTTCCCTTTTGGAAGACAGTTAAGCATCCTCACCTCCCACTTGGAATCTGCCTCTCTCCCACCTGGGACCTTCTGGCTTTCAGAATGGCATATATTGTTTCCCTCAAGAAACAAAATAATTTTTGCATTTAAATCTAGGTTTCTGGATCAACTGGAAGTGCTGGTCTTGAAGATCATACCAGAGTGATCTCAGTGATAGGAGCTGCTTTACCAACCTTTTTCTTTATTGGTTTCTTCAACTAATACTCAAGAGTTAAAGTTGTTTCAAATACCTTTTCTTCCTGCAAAAAAAAATTAGCATTAGTCAATTCTGGTGGCCATGAGGGAAAACCAGTTCTGACTATTCTCTTAAGCCATCAAGTCCAAGTCAGGTAATCACCATTCCACTGTTTCTCTCAGGAACCCAAAATATTTATCCATGACCTGGTGCCTCTGTCTGGCACAGGGATTCTTTGGTCCAGATCCAGGGTCCTTTGTTTTTCCCAAAGTGACAGTACTTGTAGTCACTGTGAATTTTGAAAAACTACCCAGACAAAACTGGAACTGCTGGTTGAAATGCTGCTCATGAAGAATGCTATAAAAACTTCTGATTTAGAAATGTTGCATGAGAGCATAGATATTTCAATTTGAGTGGAAGTAATACAACTTTCTGTCAACTGTTCTATTTGAAACAAACTTTTAAATTAAATGAACATGAAATGTGAATTTTAAGTTTATTGAGATTGTCTCATCTGTAACAGTAATTTCTCATTGCTGTTGAAAGCAATGTATTTTCAGTAACAGTATGATTTTGGCAAAATTACTATTTCTGAATTTTGTTTTGAGAAGAAATTGTCCAACATTTATACAGCACAGCACTAATAATTGGTGGTCAATTCTACAATAATCCAGATAATTTTGGAGACCATCTTGTGTTGCTATTATACGTCTTAGTGGTGAGCTAAGGAGGAATAAGAGGGGAATCAGGAGCTGATGCAATTGGCAAAGGGACTGAGGAGAAAAGGTGCAACATGAAAAGAAGGAGGAAAATGCAGAGGTCACAATGTGCAAAAATAAAAGTTAAGTGTCATAGTCCACTGAAAAATACTAAAATTTTATAACAAGGCACTGAGCAGGTAAATCACATTGGTAACGTTTACTGTATATAGATTGTTCTCTCTAATGATTGTGCCAGTTTTCCTGCTAACACTGGCAAGGTGACCTCTGTAGACTTGAGGGAATGTAAGAAGCACAGAGAGTTGGACCATGCTTGTAATTCCCAGGGGAATGCAGTTCTTTCTTCACGTTGGGTTTGACACTTAAGGGCTGGAAAGTAGAGGAGGGAAAATACCTGAGGCACAGCAATAGATGTGAGCTGCTGCAAGGTCCCATCTTACCTCTCCTCTTTGTGCCAAAGGTTTCTTAGCAGTAATGCAAAAAGCTTGTTCAAAATGTGTAAAACCCATAGAGGGTCTGAGCTATGGTTTCTTGGTCCCTTTGGAGCAGCATTTCACAGCATTTCACTGCAATTTTCAGATCCATCTGGTAGTGAAATGCCTAAGGAAATATCTACAAGAAAATGAGGTCTTAGGGTAGCTCCAATGTCACCCACAGGTGCAAGACAAGGTCAGCAATTGCTCTTCTTTTTTAAGTGAAGATATTCTGCTGCTCAAATGTGAAGTTAAATTATGAATGCTTCAACACAGGCCATAATTACCTATATTTACAAAAAGACAATGCGCTGTTTTGAAATACATTTCTTCCAGCTTGCTACTTTTTCACCCACTGTCAAAAAAAAAAAAAAAAAAAGTCCCTTTTATACTTCCAGTCCTTCTGTTTTTCCTAGTTGTGGGCATTTGCTGACAAGGCAATGAAATCTATCACCCTTGCTTTCCAGAAATGTCCCCTTGCCCCCACTTCTCTTTGCTCTTGACAACAGCAGCACAGAAGAGTGCAGCCTTAAAACAAAATTTTCTACAGCGTGTCATGTTGCTGCTGAAATTTAATGATATTCAGGCCTAGGAGAAAAGAGCAGCTGCCCTCCAGGTGGTGTTCCATAAATGCTCCCCAGAACCCAGCAGGAAGCTGTATAAGTTCAATTCAGTGAAGCAAATTCAATCATTTGCCCCTTTGTAAATGGAGCATAAGCAGAAAAAAAATTTCTTTGAAGGATCCTAACACAACAACTACACATACTTAAAAACTTAGAAACACATTTTTTTGCTTGCATTACTGTATTTCAGATAAGCTTAATATGAACTTACCTATCCAGCAACAATTTCCCTTTGCAGCACTGTAGAAAGGACAAAAGGACAATTCCCATAAATGCCCAATGCTTGTTTCATTCACAACTCAAAAATTAGTGGTGACTAAATTGCTGTAAGTTTAAGGAGTTGTCTTCATAATGCTTTTTTTACAAACA
Organism: Urocynchramus pylzowi; assembly: GCA_013397555.1. Taxonomy (NCBI): domain Eukaryota; kingdom Metazoa; phylum Chordata; class Aves; order Passeriformes; family Fringillidae; genus Urocynchramus; species Urocynchramus pylzowi. The sequence continues at coordinate 371,371 of VZRH01002609.1, forward strand.
TTGTACAGCTTTCTCAAGGAATTATCCTTTTGTGGCAAACTTAATTAGTGAAGCATCATTTGATTAAGTATGAAGACTGTTGTGGATTTGCAGTTCAGGTTATTATTATTTCATTATAGATTGTACCAACAAATTAGAACTACAGGAGAAAATTTTTGAAGCCACATCTCCTTTTAATACTAATTGTGTTAGTGCCTAATATTTGCAATTATCCATCACAGCCACCATCCCAATTTACAACTAGCTTTATTAATACAATATTCAAAATTACATGCAACCATCCTGTTACGGCAGCCTGCCAGGTCTATTTGCTAGATGTAAATAAATGACAATATTTTTACCCTAAAATATTTTCGTATGTTTGAAATTCACCTTGTAAACAACTTGAGCGTGAATGTTTTTCCTCTAATTTGCTGAACATTTGGCGTGATCTGCTTTTTATCTGAAATAGGTAGGAAATATTTTAGAAAGTGATAGAAGACATTTTCTGTCCTCATGCAACTAAATAACTAAAAATAATAAACAGCTTGGATTTGAAAATAGTATTTTGACAAATGATTAATACATTATCTCTTCTGGCACTTTGCGGGAAAAAAATTACAGAGCTAAAACTGTGTACTGGAAACCTTTGAATTTCCCAGTGCATTTTCTGCTGGTAATATTTTAGAAGGGCTTTCGTATTCTCTGAATGTATATATGGAGAGGAAGCAGCTGGATCCACCTGATATCAAACTAATGGTCCACTTTTGATGAGTGCTTTTAGAAAGGAAGAAGGTCTGGTTGCATCTCATGAAAGGCTGTTCAAGGTCTCAAAATCTGGTTTTGGTATTTCTGAGTGGCACTGCATTAAGATGGCAAAGCACAAAATCTCTAGTCCAGTTCTTGAAACGGTGTTTTCTTTATGGACTATTATGCTGTCACAACTCTACTTTTATAAGGTGCCTAAGTACAAATTTATACAACCATAAAATTTCTGAAGAAGCCATAAATGTCTAAGGGATAAATACGATTCTTATCACAAAAGTATGCATACTAGAGTATGTATTTCACAATATATGCTCACTTGCCTTTACCAAATCAATAGCCATCTATTTTCACACCCTTTTTCTAATGCAGCACTCTTTTGCAATAACAATTACTCTGCCAGCCAGTGACCAAATTCAGTCTATCACAGAGTACATGCAGATTGCCATATCACTTGGAGTTCCAGGTCTCTCTCAGGTCCAGGCTCCTCCAGCATCCCCAGAGACACCAACCTAACAAAGCCAGGAGGATGAGCTGTTTGGTTCAGACTGAGCTTCCCATTATCACCATCTCCAGCCAAGCCTTCGTAATCCACATTCCCATTTGGCTTGAGTCACAGGATGGCACAAGGTGACGGCATCGTCTGGCACTCGTGCATTAGCTCTCTTGCAGTATTGCAGCAATGTTCATCTGTGGTTGTAGTAACTTTGCTTCACTTCATGGAGGTGGAGTTATGACTATTAGTCTGAATTCCTTATCTTCTTTTTTTCCCTCAACTTGTTTCCTGTTTGAATGTTGAGTACATAAGTGGTTTTTTTGGTTTTTTTTTTGTTTTTTTTGGTTTTTTTTAAGAATTCCCTGTTGCGTTGTTGTTAGAAAACTGCCAAATAATGAGAATGTTATTCAGCCTGAAATTGTTTCTGTAACTGCTGGACCATAGGGTTTCCTGTACCTCTGCTGCCAGGAAAGAGCCATGTTTCCCAAAAGAATATTTCTGAAGCTGTCACAGAAATCACGAGTTTTGTAAATTAAATGGAAAATATTTCTCCAATTAGCTGAGAGCACTAAGAACAACTGTTTTAGCATTAAAGCTATGAACTAATAACTTTGATACAAAATTCATGATCATTGGACCAAATACTCTTCTCTTGCAAGTTGTTTTCTTAGAAGATGAAGAGCACTTACAAGGAGCAGGAATAAATATTTGATAGGATCTGTACCTTTTTGCTTATGAAATTGAAGCTATTAAAACCCCCTCTAAATAAAAAAAAAAGTGGCAGTTTATGATCTACTCCCCTAAATTTTCCGTCTTTATTCTATAAAATTCATAGAGGTATGTCCAGTTTGAGTCTTCTCCTAGTAGGAAGTGGACGAAGACAGAATTGTTTAATGTAATTAGCAATGTAGTCTGAATACAAGGGTATGAGCTGTGGCTCTGTCTGTGGAGCTGTATTAATTTCTGCAGAACTGTTCCTAATTTAAAACATTTTTCAGGATAATGGAGTGATTTGAATGTTTTGAGGATATTTTTTGTTGTGTGTGTTATCTGGGAAAGCATATGCTCAAAACAGGGATAGACCCTGCTAGAGGCTTTAGAAAGTAGCTGTCTTTTGGAAGTGTCTTTCAGTGTTTTAAAACTCTAAAAACTAAGCATGAAAAGTGGAATTGTCAAGCAATATTATATTCTGAACCAAATATTGGAAATATTGGATAAATGTTAGCTTTTGAGGAATTTTTGTTTGAGCCAGGAAGCATTTCACTTATCTGCAATTTTTTTTTTTT
>VZRH01002609.1:373952-390780 GCA_013397555.1 Urocynchramus pylzowi
CTTATATGGCATTCCTGACTGATTTGCATACTGTTCAGTCACTGGGATAGGTGAGTGGGTTTTTTTTTTATATTACTTGACTATGTGTCTAAAGCTGTAGTTGTACATCTGTGGGTACAATACACAGGGGTTTTCTGGGTTTTGTTTTTATTTTTTTTGTTGTTGTTGTTAAACACCTTTACAATATTTAATAGACTTTAATAGAAAGGGTTTCAGTAACCATTTTCCCCTTCTCACAAAATAATTTATTCTACTACTCCCAGCACTCATGCAGGATATGGAGACTGTGTGTGAAAAGCAAGTGACTTTTTACATAAACACCTTTACAAGCAGCTCTTTAAGGCAGAGTGCAGAGCTAAGTGTGCCTCTCTCTTTTCACATCGTGCACCCAACACTGGCTCACTCAACCTTACCTGCAATCAGAGTGCCTGACCCTCCACATCCTGATGGGTCACAGTTGTTTCCTTCCACGAGGGACCTGAAGGGTACTTGTAGTAACTAAATCGCATTTTTTCCACAGTGAATTTCATCAGTGAAGTTGTATTGATACAACATCATTTTTGGTTTTGTTTTTCAAAACAATCTACATTTTCCCCCACTGATTTGTTGCTGTTTGACAGTCTAAAGAGAATTAATAAGCCTATCCTATTGTCTTTTTTTTTTTTTACTGCAAATGTTTTACTAAATAATAGCTCTGAAGAATTGATATATTAAAAACATGTCACCCAAAATACTCACAAAATTCCAAGCAAAGAAACATCATATCATTTGTCTGAAACAACACCATTTTGATGTAGCATGTCTGAACACCTCTGTTGATTTTAGAAATTATTCTCATACCTGGCTACATTTGCTGATATTCTCTCCCTGGAGGTCAGGTTTTCCTGACTACAGATGATTATTACTTCTCTACAGTTTTTTGAGTAAAGTGTCAAGTCACAAACAGAGAAAAATCTCATTGTACTTGGGAAATGAACAGTGCAGAGATCCATTTGCCTTTTGCACCACTTTATTCTGTAATCCTTTGTATCCTTTGTTGCACCTAGCAAATCCAAATGCCATTCTGTGATTTTTAATATGAGCTTTTCTCTGCATTCCATTTAAATTGAATTTATGGAGCAGGGTGCAGATACTAGGGTGAGAGGACAGTAGAAAGAGGAGATGAAGTACTAGTCCCTCTGCAAGCAATGGCAAATACTCAGTTACACAAGCAGGTTCTGAAGGAGGAACAGAGAACACATAGGCATGGTAGCTACCATCTCCTGAGATGCACACAAATGTGTGCTGCTCCCATGAGACCTTACTGCAATCATCAGGATGACTAAGAGCTTCTTCAGCTCTGAAATCTGAGCAGATGCTGAATGCCCAGTTCCTCCACCACCTGCCACAGGTGGTGTTACTCCTGTGCCACAGGCTGTGGAGGAGGGTTTGTCCTGGCCACTGTATGGGCTGCCAGACCTGGGCTTTCTGCACAGTCAGAGCAGAGGTAACAAGCCAGGTCCCTGATGGCAGCTGTTCTGACTAATTTAGAAGAGAACATAAAGATACACAAGCCCAGAGACTCAAATATATATCCTCCTTTTAAAAACAGTGGTTTTGTTTTAATATTCATACCTTTTCTTTAGCACCAGATCTCTAAGTATAGAGAATAATTATAGTACTGAACCTTTCTTTTGAGGGGAGTTACAGGCTTCACAGCTCAGTTCCAGTGCTAATGCATAGATAGTGGACAGGCTCATTTTCATTGGTGACCTACAAGGCACATACCAAGGAATTTCAGAATTTTGGGTGTGAGAATTTTTTTTTTTAAATATGACACCATGATTTAATATGTAAAGAAAGCAAATCTCCAAAACTGAATTTTTTCCATTAAAAACATTAGCTAACAATTCGAGTGTATGTTCTCTGCCTTTAGAAAGAGTTCCTGAAGCCAGTATGACATGTCTTAGATAAATAATAATAGATAGAAAATTATGGATTTACAAATAGAAATTTTTTAGATATATCTAAGTACTTATCCAGTAAAATTTATACCTAAACTTAGTATTTTTCTAAATGTTATCTGGAGCAGTTTTTTAACATCAAGGTTATAAATTCCTGAAATTAGGGCTTATAATATGGAATTGTTTATAAGTCTTTATTTATAGCAGCACTAGAAGATGCTGCAGTACTGAACACTATCCTCTAAGCTGTCCTCATTCTGGTATTCCAATCATTCATACCAATTTTTATCGTGAGCCCTTTAATGCAATGCAATGTACAGTGTCTCTGTCACACAATTGACACACACATTTTTCACATGTCTGTGTGTGAGCAGAGCTCTGTAACTGAAAGCATTTTATCAGCTCTGGAGTAAAAGACATCAGGGTGGGAGGGAAGGGATTTAGGTACGTAGCTCTTTTTGATAATGAGAGCTTCACTGTTACTAAATGTTTACTAAAGATAAGAACTAAATATATTTGTGGCATGAACTTCAGATAATAATTTACCTACTCTTTGAGTAGGTAAGCAAAACAAACACTTGGCTCTATCATTTTCAGTAGTGAACAAAGCAATAATTTTCAGAGAAAGAAAGAAAAAAAAGAGCAACCTTGACTCCGCTTAGGCTGTGCTAAGTGGTGATATTTAGAGAGGGGCTAAAGCAGGGGCAGGGCAGCGCCAGACTTCCTCTGGGATATTTGAAAAAAGACTGCACAAAATGCCTGTGATGACAGAGATTGCTCCTTTGTGTGTTCTAGACATGCTTTGGGATGGGTGGGGAAGGGGTCCCATTACTTCTTTTTTCTTGCCAGTCCTCTCCCTGAGTGTGTTTTCTTGGAGCTGCCAAATTCTGACTGCTTGCTTTGCTCAGCTGGGCTCTCAAATCCTTCTTTTATTCTGTGCATTCATCACAAACATATACTATCTTAACACAAGCATTATTTAGCTAGTTCTGACACTACCTGAGACAGTCTGTTAACAAATACTGCAATCTTTGGTCACTGCATTGCCAGGGAATGCCCCAGCAGCTGGAAAGCCCCCAGGTCTCAGGTTCCCTCACAGGTGAGTGAATATTCTACATGAGAGCCTTTTTCCTGTGCAGACAGAAGGCTAATTTATTGTTGCCATAACACTATCCATGCTGCTGGGCTTGGGGGCACCCCACCTGGCTGTTTGAGTTGCTCACAGCCTGACACAGCCCATCAGGGACTACTTTGATGGGGTGCCTGTGAGTGCCAGTGTCTGTGTCTGTGTGTGTGTCTTCGTGCCATGCCAAAATCTGAATTAGAGGAAACTGTGATCTGTGAAGTCTAATTTCTAAATTTAGTTTAGTCCTTACAGTGGCTCTTTGGAAACATGGTACAACAATCAGCAATGAACTTCTCTGCCACTGGGGAGCCTTACCTCCTTACTACCTCTAGAGGTTCTCCCTCTGCATCCGGTGGAGAGAGCTGCCAGGGGCCTCATGCTGGGCAGCCTTATTTACTCAAACATTTACCTGATTACTCACATGACAGTGATAAGGAGGGTATTTGTTGGCAAACAGGTGTAACTCATCAATAATGGTAGCAGAAGGTCATTTGATGACATGCTTGGACACACTGTGTGTTTGTTTAGTTTTAAAAGTACTCATCTGTCAGGGGAAGGGCAGTTAAAGATGTACGCTGCATAAATCAGAAGAAAGCCACTTTAACAATACTAAAATCCAAAAGAAAATTTTCATTGCTCATACTGGCCATAACAGTCAGTCACCTTCATCACTTACCAGCTATGTTGCTTGGTCTGGAAATGGGCTTTTCTCTGCTGCTGGGAGGCCAGTGCAAGTGTGGCTCCTGGGGCAGGGTATGTGGTGGTGGGGGCAGCTGTTGCTTGGGCAGCACTGAGAGCCAGCAGAGCTGGGAGGTGCAGGGGCAAAGGCCACGACCCACTGGAGCTGGCCAACACCTCAGAGCTGGGCTGGGTTCAAGCCTGAAGTCGTTTCTGTGGGCAAATAATTTAGAATGTGTTTCTCTATATGGTATGAAAACAGCAATTCATTATGAATGGTGGTGTCCTGTCAGCTGTTCCAAAATCATGGCTCTGTACCTGGCATAAATTGGATCTATGATGAGAACGAACACTCTATACCTTTACACCCTTTTCAGATAAGTTGTATTTGGTCTAATTCCAAAATCACATATGATTGCAATGGACTGAGCAACTCTTCCTCCACAGAAAGTGCCACATTTCTCCTTGCTGTAGTACAATATCCCTCCCATTTTCATTCTATGGCCAAAAAGCATAACGGCTTTGCCATGTATGACATTTTTCTCATATATACTGACAGTCAATTCCCACCCTGATTCTGTAGGCAGCTGCATATTTAGGATGCTCTTTCTATTAAATGCCATTGCACACCTACTCTTCCACATCAGTTTTATGTGAGATCTGTTAAGATTCTGAAATATCCTTTAGAGACCAAGCTGGTATTTGTAGATACAAAGAGGCTATTGCAAGGGTTATGTTTGTTTTAATCTTGCCTTTCTTTTTAATAAGCAACTGAGCCCTTCAGGTTGAATACTAGAGATTCTTCTTGTTTTGTCCAAAATCATTCTCCCAAAGAAAGAATATATATTATTGTGAGGCTACGATGAGGGTAATGCAATACTAACACTGATTTATCTACAATATAGACATGTGTGTATGTTTGCATATGTGTATATATGCAAAGGAAAACATTTTGATGTCAGTGTTGCTTAAAATGCAAAAATAAGCAATTGAAAATAACATGTGTGTGAAAGACAAGCAAGAAAAACAAAAAAAGCACACCAAGTTACATTTTTGGTCAGTATCTATTTTTAGCATTTCCTACTGTGGTTTGTTATGTCACTTGTTCTACAGTGGGAACAAAAAGAAATTATTTTACTGTGTGATTATCTTGGAAGAATGGAAGTATGTGAATTTTAAAGATGGTAAGTCTGTCAAGATGTAGTCATGTTTAGTATTTGATTTTAAAGGTCCCATTTTAGTATTTCTTCCTCCACAAATTTCCCTCTCCTGTTCTTCTGCACAACTCCAGTTCTAGAGAGATAAAATCCTGATAGAACTAAGAATATTAAATCTGCATGGAAGAAAGCAGAGTTTAAGACAGAAATTCAGTAGATATGAATTAAAATAGGTTATAATTTAAATGTGCCATAACAGAACCTTGAAGAAAATATTTAAATGTATGTGCTGCCTTCCCTAAAAGGAAGATACCTTTTTGCTTTAATAATTCTTTTTTAAAATTAGTTTTTTGAAAGTAGCTCTCAAGCTTTCTATCAAAGTTAAATTTGCAGCGAAAAAAACCTGACTATTTTTCATTTGTATCTTTCAAGCTTTCAACTGTATATTTAAGAAGCCCTCTTCAGAGCATGCAACTGTATAAACATGCATACATGTATGCATACAGAGGGAGAGAGAAAGAAATAGGGAGATAGCATCAGTAACTGATCCCATTTGGACATGTCAAGAAAATCATATTCTTTTCTTATTTGTGCAGTCCAGAAAAGTGTTCAGAATATTTAACAGAGCTACAGAAAGAAGTTCACTGTTGATTCACAATGTGGTGAGCCAGCAGCTCTCTTTTCTCACTCAGTCACAGAATTGTTGCCTTTGGTTCTCTCATGGCATTGTGGAAGGGAAGACAAACCTCTGGAGTGCCAGTGTCAGTACAGAGGTTTGACACAGCTGTTTTGGCTGAGGGAGACCAACAGCCCAAAGAAAGGAAAAGGTTTCAAGCTGGAAACAGAATTAGTGTTTAATATTCTCTCCTTGTAGATTTTGTCATCAAATTGTGTAAGCTCTTCCTAATCTGGTGTCCTTGAAGGGGTTCCTCTCCTTCATCTTCTTGATTTGGAAAACAATATTAAAACAGAAAATTTAAAAGTTCATGGACTACCTTGCCAGGTGTTTATATTTTTTCTCATAATTGTATTTATTACCTGAATTTAAATGATTGGCCCCATGCTTTTAATGTGAAAGCATATATACATACATTAAGTAGGGCAATTATACTTCTGAAAAATTTGCCCCTTTTCTGTTCAGTCCTTGCATATGTATGTTTTGTGCACCTTGCAGCAACAGAAGGTTTGTCAGAAAGAGTAATGATGAAGCTAGGAAATGACAGAAAATTATGAAAATCTGAGAGGAAAAAAGATGAACAGGAAGCCACAAAAAAAGAGAATCCCAAAAATTATTGTAATGTAGATATATATGGATATTGTAATTTGAGCCGCGCTAAACAAACTGCTTGGATTTTTTGTAATTTTCTCATTATTTTGGTTGGAGAAAATTTAAAGAGTAAAATCAGAACCTTTCATATAATTCTTCTCTGAAGTACTGTTCAAATTCTGTTGAATTCTCTCATCTTGAGCTTTAATTAGAAATGAATCATGACAGTGCAGACACTCTAGCTGATAACTGCACAGTCAATACAAAATTCTTTCTATAAGGGAGGATGCAATTGCCTCTAACCCCAAATGAACCTGAGGGATTCTGTTTTCAAGTTCATTCAAGTTCATGAAGCTCACCAGTATCACAACTAAGGAGGAAAGCTTATCAATCACCAAATGTCTGTGCACAGACCCAGGGTGTCTGCTCTGAATAATCATTTGTGATGTCTGAGTTGATTGTATTTCAAGTGTTTGCTATAATTTCCATTGTTTAGCAAATATAATGGCTGGAATAAACTGCTTTATTTACAATGTGCAGGGATTACATTTTTGTTTCCCTTGAGACCTAATTTAAAGGTCTGGTTTTCCCTCAGTCCTCCATTTACTCATGTTTTAAACAGCAAACTGAAGAACCATTCTGTTAATACATGAAATTCATAATCTTGAATTAAAATCTTCTCCTCATCACTGCTTCGTTCACAGAGTAACCAGTGGGACCTTAAAGATCAGGAATGATTTCAGGATCTCTGTCCTGCTGTTGTTGGAATGGAAAACATCAGAGAGTTAATTCACTTGGTCCCACCTTGCTAACACAAAGCTCTCTAGCAACAGATCACTCTCTGAGGACACTGTTTACTTGCCCTTGGATGGCACAGATATGAGATAAAAACAAGAGGAAACACAAGTTACAATTGCAATTCCCTTCAGTTACCCACAGAAGACATTATTTACTTGCTGGAACTTATTTTCATTGATTGATTTTGTGTTTGAGCAAAATGCCATCTTGAAAGATTTGGTGACTGGTATCTTTCCCAAACAGACCCAGTGCTGATCACCAGAGTGCACATTTCATCCCTTTCTGGTACCAACTCTTCTCTGAAAAGGATCTCTGAGGAACCATGTAATCTTTGTCTTGGTTAAAGGTAAAACTCACTGTTGTGCTAGGAGGGCCCACTTATCAAAACTGGAATTCAATGATACTTAAAGGTACAGTCTTCTATGAGGGATAAATTTCACCTCAGGTTCTTTTATTTTTATTCCATTGAGGGAACAAACAGAAAAGATGAATTGTTCCACCACAAGTTTTTTACAGATGTAGTTTTAAACCCAGAAACACAGTTCCAAATTTATTTTGCAACTACTGTATTGATCAATACAAAAGTGTGTAATGAAAAGGATGATGAAACAAATTTGGAGGAAAATATTGAAATTATGTATTATCAAAGCAGTGCTCCAGCGCATCAGATAAAAACTCATTTGAAAAGGTTCAAGGCTATCCATTTTTTCTTTCTCAGGTGAATGCATCTCAGATTAATACATCTCAGTTTGCAAGTAAAAAAGTCTAACTTTTACATCAGAAGATTCCTAGTACTCATAAGGAAGATTCTCTTTCCCTGTAGATATTAGTCCAAAACTACCTAAAAAAGTGAAAAAGAGTCACACAATGCTGTGCAATCTACAGTCATCAGCATGACTTAGAGCAGTTCTGCATTAAAGATGTTTCTGCACGAAAAAAAGTTAAATTTCAATCTATATTAGACCTTTTCTCTCTATATCTTATTTCTGTAACATTTTGGGAAATATTTTAGACAGAAAAGCATTTTCTCAAGCTCTTCTTAAGTAGAAAAGCTGTTATGGAGAACAGTGTAGCAATAGATTATGCTATGATTGCATCTTTCATCTGATGAATTTAAAGTGAAATTCTAATAATTAATGTCTATATTGCTCTCTCAAAACAAGCTGTATTTATTAAAACCACATCACTCACTAGAAGAATCTGAAACAGGTAAGTTCAGCTATATAACAGTACACAGAAACAAAGCTCAATATCTTAAAATAAGGAAGAAAAATGGATAACATAAAATTGAAACTTCAGGAGTAATTTACAAAGGCAGAATATAATTACATGAGCTAAGGTTATGCTGAAAAATTGGCATCAACACCAATTCTTGTGATATGTCATGAAATATTTAACAACAAGTTGCTATCCCAGAAGAAATAATCCCAGGACAAGTATCTAGTCTTATGTTCTTAAAAAAAGTTGTAAAAATGTAAATGAAGAAGTGCAATATTGATTAAGGCTATAAAATATATGTAACACATTTGTGTACAGTGTTTGGAACTCATTCCCACTGTCTTTGAATTTGTCTCTGCAAGCAAGTGGATGGGGATAGCTCTAGTGGAATAAATGAGTTAACAGTAGTTAAATTGGAATAACTCTTTTCATGGGCATGTATTTTAAAATACAGATTATTTTATTCTGGAATAATTGTAATATTTACAACATTCACCAAGTGATAAAAAAAAAAAAAACAAAAACACAAAAAAACCACCCTGTAATACAAAATTGATTGTTCACAGATGAAACACCAAAAAAAAAATTCCAAATAGATATTGTAGCACAAAGTATTGCCCAAGAGCTATTCTGGCCAATATTCTGGCTGTTTTTGAAAAGAAGTCTCAAAAATATGCTGCAGAATACACAATACAGATTCTGCATGTAGTGTAGCTGTGTAAAGTATATTGACTCTCAGGATTTAAATAAATGGCCACATCAGCTTCACTTTTCTGAGGTTCTGTACCAGAAAGCCAGTTTTAGTGTTTTTTTCTGGTCAAATGCAAAATATCACACCTATATACAGCCCTTTTAAGACCACTGGTCTTACACCATGACAGTGACAGCAAATTATTACTAGAGGGTTAAATATAGAAGGGTTTAACTCATCATGTAAATTGTCATGTTCTTGACTGTCCTTCAGAGTATGCTTTAATCCAGAATGACAATTCCTCCTGAGAACAATAATTCCTAGTCTGCAAATCTTTTCCTCAAAAAATTAGCAATCACAGAAGTAAATAAATAGAAGTGAGGTTGATAAATATCCCTGCTATTTAGGTGCAAACAAATTTTCCCACGTCTTGTCCAAAGTTCTAAAAGTGTAACTCCAATGTAAATAATCGTTATCAATTTTAATCAGTTTTTTTTTTTCTTCCTGGCCTATAAGCAGTTTTAGATACATACATATCTTAAAAACTCAACTGTGAAATCATGCCTTATCTACTGAAAAAGCCACCCCTTGTGTGCAGCTCCTACTGTCCTGCAGGCAAGAGTGGAAGGTGGCAGAGGCTGGTGAGAGCCCTGGGTGTGCAGTGACTGCAGGATGATAGATGTACATGGAACTGTCAGCATTCAGAGTCACTTGGCTACTTAAATCACACCCTACTTAAATCTTCCTGCTGCTAAACCAGAAATTCTCTGCTGTCCTATTTTTAGTGAAGAATCACAACCCCTTATTTTTCTTACCCTGATAGTCACTTTAGATGTGTGCTGTGCTGGGGTGCTATTGCTTTACTCAGATGTTATAAAAAAACATTGTTAGCATTCTCACTTCTGGTAAAAAAGCTCCAGAGCCTTCAATAGTCACAAGTAACCAGTTTTATATCACATGGAGTCATCATTCCAGCAGTACATTGACTCTTGCTGTGGTTCTCCAAACTGACTCCATAAACCTTGTTTTCCTCAAGCTCTGACCAGTTCTTTTCACATTCTGAAGAAGTTTTACAGTCATTATAGTGGGATTTGGAATGACACCAAAACAGAAAGGCTGACTGATGGCTTTCCTTTTACTTGTTTAGGTCTCTTGGTACATAAAGACCTGAACATTTTCAGCAGCTTCAGGAAGAAAACTGTGCAAGCTACCCGAAAACAATGCTCACAGGACTATGGGAAACAAGTGGTGGCTACTCAGCTGAGATGGTGCAAGGCAAATCTTAACATGATGCCAGTTTGAATGTGAAATAGTCTCATAATGGAATAGATTAAATTTCTATAATCTCATGTATAATTAATAATCACAAAGCTTCTAGGAGTACATAATCAACAAAACTCCACTGGAAAGTGATGAATTTGTTGCGGCAACAAAATAATGTTTCAGCAGAAAGTGCTTGACTTCTGAAAATAACTTTCAATTGTTTCAGAGATTCACAGTATAAATGTACCTATTTTTATTTTACCTATTTACTGAGGGATTTTTAATAGTCAGTAGAAAGAAGTAGATGATTCTAGGATATTATTTATCAAATACTAATGTTTTTGTGCTAAGGTAAACATCTAAAATACATTGAAAGTCTTTTTTTTTTCCAATAAGTGACTCTCTCTCTCTCTTGAGTATTGCATTGTGTTTATGTACCAAGGTTTGGGTAGCAGGAGGGCATCATCACTAAAGCTCAGCAGAAAGTTAAATTCTCTGTAAATAATGATGTTAAATAACATGAACCTCACCTGTTGTGCTTACCAACTTTGTAATTTAGGAGAAGTGCAATAGTCCACCCCTTATCCACCTGCAAAGGAGGCAGGCACAACTGGAATTCAGATATTTTAGGAACTTTTCCTATCTGAATGAGAACAGATCTGGCTCATCTCATTGACTGAGGAATCTACCAGAGCTCTTAGCTGCTGCACACTATAGAAGGAACAGAGCCACTCATTCAGTCACTGTATAATCACAGGAATTTCAGGATTAATTTTTCTTCACACTGTCTCAAACCAAAATATTTTGGAAAGCTTAACTCACCTTCGTGTATGTGTATAAACAGAAAGTAAAATAAATAAATAAATTTGTTCTTCTATGCATTCATAGCTTTGTTTTGCATCTTCTGTGTAGCTATTTGCCCATAATTAAGTAACTATGTTTGCCTCAAGACTACTGTTAGAGCATTTTAAATTCTGTTTTCAGTTGTCAGTTAAAACACTTATACTTTGGAATTGTCCAATTTAAATTATTTTATCAATTAACGTTGATATGTAAATACTTTTATTAAATAATTCATAACACTTGCTATTTCTTTTAAAAAATCAGAATATGTTTTTGCAGGCTTTTTGTTTGTTTTTTGGTATTGAGTGTATTAATATCAAACATGCCTGCCATTTTTTGAGAGAGGCTCAAACTGGTTTGGGGTTTTTTTCCCCATTTTTTTGTGTTCTCTTTGAAGAATACAAAATTGAACAGCTATTTTACATTTTCTTGCTTTCTTGCAGCTGGGTATAAAGTGAAGAATGAAACACAAAAGCAATTGAAAATAACTTTTCAGTATTCTGTAAACTTTCAGAAAGGTAGATGGGCCAATTTGCAGAAATCGAATTTGCAGTGCTTTGTTTTGTTGTGCTTTTGTGGTTTTTTTTTTTAATTCCATAACTTTTTTTAAGCAAAGGAAGCTTGTGAACAGCTGAGATGATTAAAGGAAATAAAAGTGAGATGTGAGGTGGGAAAATCTATCCTCAATTTAACAAGAATAGGGTTGAATACAGTTTTTCAATAGTAACCTAAGGAAAATATAAAAGGGAAAATGTTTATGATAATTTAAACCTCTTCTAAGTCAAAATCAATGTTGTGAAAAGGAGCAAATTCATCAGTGAAGTACAGCTCCATGGAGGTCAGTTATTCAGTGCTCTGCTGCAGAAGAGCCCATTATGTTGATGCAAGCACAGTTCTGCTGACTGTGGTGAAACACCCCTCAGTTCAGAGCATCACTGATGAGGACAGGTTTAAATTTAGCTTTAGAGCCCTCACAAGGATTATTAAGAGGGTGATGCTTCTGGGCATTTTCTAGCTCATTGCTGGCCATTTTGCCCAACTGCCTGTTCTCTGTTGCAGAGGGCAAGTGTCTCTTCACAGGTTGGTACTTTTTGTCTGGCTTATTTGGAGAGAAGAAACAAACAAACCACTACAAACTTCTTTGTTTTGGGGAGGTTTCAGGAAAATCTGCTGTCTTTACTGGCCTCATAATTCTCTGGAGTGGCATTGCATTGCTGGAGAAATGCTTGGGAAAAGCTCACACAAGGGCGATGAACTACAGGATGGAAAACTGCTGTGGGGTCTGTTGAAAACAACATAACAAACTTGTATGTTTTAACTTAATTATCTGCTGAATGCTCATCTTAGTCTGGTTATTAATGGTATTCAGAACATAATTGCAATCTTGATTGATTCACTGTTTTCCCTTTTGCAGGTCATAGTAAGCACTAACACATTTTTATAATAATCATCTGCAATTAGTGAAGTGAATGAGGTTTTGAGTGTGACTTTACATTTGTCTGTTATAGCTGTCTATTTTCATACACCTATTCATAGAGTTTTGTTGCTGTGAAAAACAAGAAAATATAATTAGAGCTATTTTGGTTAATGGAAAGCAGAAACAGCCTTATAGCAAAAAGGCCAAGTCTATTTATCTGCCAGGTGAAAATCATTGCATATCTTAAAGGGTGGATATTTTTAAGCACAGGGATTCCTGCTGGTCTTAAATGTTGGGGGAAAAGGGGAGTGCGTGTATTTTGCTTTGTGATTTTTTTTAAGTTGGAAGTTTTAGGTAACTATTCTTGCAAAATTTGTTAGTTGTCCTGAACATTCTTTATGGTAAGCCTATTTTTAAAAATAAATATTTTGAAAGCAAATGCTGCAGAAAAGAATTGTGGTAACTTTAGTGGGTAGTTTTCTTTTGAAAGACCTCTTCTAAGGAAAAGAGAAAAGTGGTGTATATAAATTGTTGATTGCCTCTGACTCCACATTGTTAGAAGACCATTTCAAATTCCATTTCCCTAGGAGACAAAACTGGCTGAGGCAAAGTGCCTGGAGTTATGGAGTAAGACATATAGTACCTTAGTCATTTTGAGTGAGTTCTGCATCAGTGCCCCTCGGGGCAGGACTGTTGTAAGTCATTGTTTCAGTATTTCAGTATAAAATTTCAGTATCTCTGCTTTACAGAGGGGATTGTAGTTCTTTCTCCTGCCCATGTGGTGACAAGACACGTCCTCCTCACATTGGGATAGGTTACTCCTGGAAGAAATAATTTTCCACATTTAGGCAGATGCACGAGCACTACTCCTGGGTGAATCTGAAAAACCCAAGGAAACCCAAGGAAAAAAGAAGGCTGGCAGTTTATGGTAAAAGTAGGGAAAGAAATGGGCATTGATGCCCTGATCTTGGAAAACAATGAATGATTCCTATAAGGTACTGAATACACCTAATTCACAGGATGATCTTCATGAATAGTTACATATCCATTTCAGTGCTCTCTCAAAGGTGTCATTAACTAAAATTCAAATTATGTTTATAAAAGCTGCAATAATTGCAATATTTCTCATTTGCAGATAGGAAACTGAGGCCTGCAAGAATCGTGACCGGATGTACATAAGAATACAAGTATAAACCCCACACTTATGTGCACATCTGCCTAATAAAAACCTCTCCCAAATCTAGTTGCTCACAGTTTGTACAGGGTACAGCAATCTCTCCTGTGAGGGTGAGGGATACAGGGTTCTCCTGCAGGGCCAAGAGCAGTCTTGTTGCTATGGGCTTAAACTGCTTCTCTTCTGCTACTTTACTATACAGCCATTGCACATAAAAATGAAATATGATTGAAAAGAGTGCCTTTGACCTACATATGTTCACCATTTGCCAATACTTAAAAGTGCATGGACAATCAGATGGAAGAAGGCTATAAAAGTATTTCTCATGTAAAGACACAGAGAATAATCTAAATACCAAGAAAAAGAAAAGTCCAACAGTTTTGTGGGTGGTTTTTTGTTGTTGTTTTTTAATTCTTTCTTTTTTCTTTGGATTTTTTTTTTTGGTTGGTATTTGTTTCATTGTCAGGCTTGGATTGTGTCCATATAAAATTATCAGGATTATCACCTATGTGGAAGTGTCAAAACACTTTTCATTTTAAGCCTGTTTTATATAAAGCTGTTATATTTTCCACTAATTATGAGAAATTCCACCTCTGCAGATATGAAGACATGATTAATAGATGTGAAATATATGATGCAAGCAAACGCAGTAAGTCCCCCAAACTGAATTTAGGATCGGTATTATTTACACATTTATTATTTGCACACTGGCTGTGTGCAAACCAGCTTTCATTTACTCTTTTTCTCACGTTTGCATGTTCTTATTTTTTAGATTAACTTACAAGTTTTTCAGAGTTTCATATTTTATTACCTCTAAGCTGTTTAAAGCTTTTCTGAAGTTTCGTTTGTGCTTGGAAAAGAAGTGTCACTCTGTCTTCCACCATTGTGTGTTATCACTGTTTCAGTAGTGGGGAATTATACTTATGCTCTGTTGCAGAGGTGTCTGTGAACAGCACAAAGCCTTCACAGGGAAGCTGTATGTCCATGTCCAGTGAAGAGTTAAGGCTTGAAGCCTCTACTATTATTAGGTTCACAACTCCCTGCTACCTAAACCAATACTATAGGATTCCACAAGTCTGCCAAAGTGGCCTTTGCTTTTTATTAAATTCAATAAATTTAATAATTTTTTTTCCAGATGGGATGCACCCAAGAGTAATGAGGGAGCTGGCAAAAGAGCTCACCAAGCCACTTTTACTCATTTTCCAGCAGTCTTGGTTTACGGAAGAAGTCCCACTTGACTGGAAATTAACAAATATAATGCTCATCTACAAGAAGGGTTGGAATGACCAGCCCGTTAGCTTATCTCAGTACCAGGAGGACCATGGAGCAGATCTTTCCCAGTACCACCACACAGCACACGTGGGGACCAGGCCCAGCCAACATATGTCTACAAAAGGCAGGTCCTGCTTGCCAATGTGATCTCCTTCTATGACAAAGTGACCTTCTTTGTTGGTGAGGGAAAGGCTGTGGCTGTTTGTCTAGACTTACATAAAGTGTTTGACACTGTCTCCCACAGCATTCTCCTGGAGAAGCTGGCAGCCCATGGCTTGCACAGGTGCACCCTTTGCTGGAATAAAATCGGATGGCCAGGCCCAGAGAGCGCTGGGGAATGGTGCCACACCCAGCTGGTGGCTGCTCACTAGAGGGGTTCCCCAAGGCTCAGCACTGGGGCCAGTCCTGTTTAATATCTTTATCAAAGTTCTGGACAAGGGGATCAAAGGCACCCTCAATCAGTTTGCTGATAACACCAAGTTGGGTGAGGGTCTTGATCTGCTGGAGGGAAGGAAGGCTCTGCACAGGAATCTGGACAGGCTGGATTGATGGGCCAAAGGCATGAGGTACAACAAGGCCAAGGTCTGGGTCCTGCACTTGGATCACAACCCCAGGCAGTGCTACAGGCTGGGGCAGAGCAGCTGGAAAATGGCTCAGCAGAGAGTGAGTTTGGGGTGCTGGTTGACAGCCATCTGAACCGGGGCCAGTGTGTGCCCAGGTGGCCAAGAGGGCCGATGGCACCTGGCCTCCATCAGCAATAGTGAGACCAGCAGGACCAGGGCCATGGCTGTCCTCTGTACTTGGCACCAGTGAGGCCACACCTTGAGTGCTGTCTTCAGTTCTGGGCCCTTCACTTCAAAAATTACATTGAAGAGAACATCCAAAGAGGGGAAATTAGGCTGCTGAAGGGTCTGGAGCTCAAGTTCTGTAAGGGAACTGAGGTTGTTTAGTCTGAAGAAAAGGAGGTTCAGGATGGACCTCACTGCTCTCTACAATTGCCTGAAAGAAGGTTGTAGAGAGGTGAGGGTTGGTCTCTTCTGTCATGTATGAAGTGAAAGCATGAGAGAAAATTACCTTAAATTCCACCAGGGGAGGTTCAGATTAGATATTGAAAAAAATTGAAAAAGGGGTTAGGAATGGGAATAAGTTGCCCAGTGATGTGTTGAATTCACCATCTCTGGAAGTGTTTAAGAGATGTCTGGATGTGGGACTTGGGTATATGCTTTAGGTATAGGTTGATGGTTGGATTGGATAATCTGATGATTCTGTGGGTCTATAATAGATGAATCAAGTTACTTTGTGCAAACTGGAATCCAGTTTTTTCAAATGTTTGTATACAAGCATTGTAGCATTTTGGTCCAACATTTTTGAAGCCGAGAGTTTCTTGACTGACTTCTCTTTGAATGAAGATTTTCTTCTTCTTATGGATGTTTACTGTCTAAATGAAAACCTCATAAGCCATACAGAAACATACCTTTAAAAGATTAAGCTTTATGCTAATTTTTTTGCTGTAATACAGGAAACAATTTACCTCTGAGATTATACTGCTAGTCTCTAGAATATTATCCTTCCTCACAGAGTTAAAGCCTCTGTTCCTGGATTTCCCACTAAAATCTCAGAAAAGGATGCTCTTTGTATGGCTGCATTGCCAGTAAGGATGAGCATTGTTTTACACATGTCCAGGTATCCGGAGAAGGAGGAGGTGAGCTAAGAGGAAATGACAGGGTTTGATGCTGGGTTAGGCTGTCATTAGGACAATTAGCTGTAACATTATCAGGTCCCCACTGCTGTAAATATAACCATGAAGAAAAACCCTGCTGAATTCCTTTTACTACCAAAAAGACAGGCATAAAATTCAAATTATGAGAAGGTAAGGCTTTTTACATTTAACCATAACAGTCTCCATAGCCTAAAACCAGTGATGATTTAAAATAAAAAAAGAAATAAATGTTTACACCAATTTTTTTAATTTTTTTTTTTT
>VZRH01002609.1:390881-408150 GCA_013397555.1 Urocynchramus pylzowi
TTTAGAATTCAAGACAAAAACAGTATATTGAAAATAAAAGTTCCCATCATCATTTACTCATCTTTATGAAATTTAGATGAGTTCCTGTGAAGGCAAGTGAGCAATTTCTAGCATACACCAGGAGGTCACCACACAGCATTTCTGGTTGTACCAGATGACAGACATGATAATGTCTGATGACAGACATTCTAATAATTAGCTTTTTCTGTGTCTTTGCAAAGCCATCTTTGTAGATTCATAAAATCCTTTCCTTGTTCATCTCCTTTTTCCATCATTAGCATTTCAATCAACTGTACCTTTTATTGGAAGCCAAACTGAGAATGTGGGGAATTAAGATTTTTAATGTCTTCTTAATAGAAAAAAAAAAAGTTTTCTGAGTGACTGTGAGATGCCTGTTGCCTTTTGTTGTTATTGCTATAATTGAAATTTCACAGTATGGCACAGTGATGTACAATTTTCTTTCTATGTTTTCTTTTAATCAAGTCTAATGTAATCAGTCGTACAAGAAGATCAACACCAAACAGCATTAAGTAGAAGAAACATGAAAACTCATCTGTGGAAGATTATAATCTTCTACTCATCTTCAGAAGATTATATTGCCAGTGGTCAAGAGTCTGAGATTTTAGGAGCAGCACAGAGGTATATTTTGGGTCTCCTATGTGGGTCTCCTATGTACTCCTTTTTCTATTCCAAATGAGATATGTTGAAGTGAGAGAGATGAAGAAGAGTGTGGATGTAATGGGAGTAAGTCTAAATAAATAAATAAATAAACAAACAAATAAATGTAAACATACTGTCAAATTAGAAGTTATTTCAATTCTCTTTTTCATGAAAACTCAAGCTGTTATACTAATTTATTTAAATTGACTCAACAGGGGGCTTGCAAGGTAGGTCAAGGTAGATTTTCTGGTAGGAGAACTGTTCTGAAATACTTAGTGGAACAAATTTCCCAGAAAATGAATTATAATGCTTTAATATTCACATTAGACAACTGAAATACAATAGAGAAAGGACTATGGCACATTTATTAGAGATCTGTGACCCATGTGCAGGTTTCATTCACTCCTAATTCAAATGTATGTTTCTCCAAAGAAAATTTTGGATTATTTAAAAGAAGTAATTAAAATCTTTTATTAAAAGGAAATACAGAATCTTGATTTAATCAGTGAATGAAGTTATGATAGCTGCATATACAAAATATACAACATATTATCTGAAGAAGGCTGTGGAGAATCTTTGAGTTTATTATATAATTGTAGGATTGATGTTTAATTTTTAAATAACAATAGGAATAGCAATCTTGCTCATCTTTGATAAAAGGTGGCTGACTGAGGGTTTTAAGAATGTGACCTGTATAGTGAAATGGTAAAATAAATGTGTGTATCTCTCTCCCTGTTTGGCTTGTAATAACTATACAAAGAATACGACGAGTGGTAAATAAAATGAAGTATGTGGTCTTTAAGAAGCATGTGGAATTCATTGCCACAGGAGGCTGTAAAGTGGTTGTAAGGTGGTTGTATTTAAAAGAGGATTATTTTACAAGCAATAATACTGAGCTAAATTGTATGGAGCAATGGAGCAGCATTCTTCACAAGACCCCTGAGGCTGGCTCAGCATTTTCAGCTCTGGCAGCAGAGCATTTCATGCCAGCAGAAGGGAGCCAAAGTGGACGCAGAGGTGACACAACAAGAAGCTAACCAAAAGGCAAGTAAAAGCCAAGAGGAGTGGAGACTTAGGAAGAGAGTGTAATAAAGCTACAACTTGTCCACATTCAGCAGGGCTTCTGTTTGTGTGCATCTCTTCTCCCCATGTTATCCTGTTAACTGACTCAGGTGACAAGGCACGTGGCCAATGGGAAATTAAGCCCAGGAGCCAAGGTGGAAGCCAATCTGGCTGTATCTCAGCATGGTGACTCAGCTTTGGACTGGGAATTTTTTCTTCATTTGCAATTTTGAACTGATTGACACTTTGCTGTGCATGTTCCATGCACTGGAACAGATTGCCCAGAGAAGTAGTGGAGTCTCCCTCCCTCACTGACACATTCAAGAACTGTCTGCACCTAATCCTGTGCAAGGATAATCCTACTTGACCAGGAATCCCAGGTACCCACTGTGATCCCTTCCACCCTTACCCTTTCTGACATTTTGATGAAAACGAAGTGAAAGTGGCCACTTGGGGAATGGGATGTGGGAGGGCAGCTTGGAGAAGGCACGTATGCTGAAGGAGGAAACTGTGCAGACACTAACACAGAGGTTCATCTGGGGCATAAAAGCCCACTGCTAAAAAGCCTTTCAAAAATTAGACTTCCTCTCCTCTGGTAATGTTTGTCTGCACTTTTCTCAGCAGGTTGCTGCTTCTTTTTCATCCATCACCTCCCTCTCTTAGGGCTTAGGGGCCATAAAACTCTATTTTGGCTTGTCTTCTATGTCTCAGCCCCATAAGTGTCTTCTTAACAACCTGTTTGGTCACCCTTATTCTTCCCAGCTGGCTTCACATACTTAGTGAGCAAAATTTGGCTGGGGAAGGAACAGGACAAAATCCTAAATGGAAAATTAATAATGAAATCAGTCAGCAGGACCACAGACAGTCAGATAAGAGATTTGAAGTCTACAATGGTGTAGGTGAGTATGATGCTTAAAATCAATTAGTAAATTAGCAGCAGTGTCTCCATCGTGATTGATTGCCAAAACCACTGTGCCAATTGTAACTGTAAGCAGGAACCCATCCTCAAGTAAACTAGGAACTATTGGCTAAGAGTTGCAACATTTTCCATGTGTCTTTTTTTCCCATAAGGTTAAAGTTAATAACTAAGCATACCACCTAGGAGTATGCTAATTTTCTCCCATTATGAAAAATAGTGTTGCAAGCCCTTACTTTGTTGGCATTATGGGCTTAGGGAAGTAAATCAGCTTCATTGTGTGGTCAGTTATCTAAATTGACATGCCCATTTCTAACATTTACTACTATAAAGATTTCTCCAGGTATCTTGTTATTAAAAACACGGTGCTAAGTTGTGTTATGTTGCCAGTGGAAAATCTGGTTTTGGTAAATATTCATTTCAAGGTTAATTTTTGTTTGAGCAAGAATAACTTTACATATTCACATTGCTTATAAGAAGCTTGGGAGATAGCAGGTTAAAAATTTGTACGATGAAAGTTGCATATGCCTTATTCCCACTTACAAAAAAAAAAAACCTGGAGCTATTTTAATGTTTTGGCATATGGAGTTATTGTAGCTCACTGAAAAAAACCCCAACCACTCAGCCCTGTGTTAGATACCAGATCTCTCTTACTATTACGTAATGCAGGGAAATATATATACAGAGTACAGTTATTTTAAATACAAAGTTTAGCAAGAATTATTGTAGCTTATATGGAAATGGAAAGTCTGAGAAGTTTTATAAGTTTCAAAGTGCTGTGGCTGATGCAAAAGTTCCATTTATTGTGAGCCTATTTGCAGCTGGGAGCTCTGCAGGAACTGGAAGAGACAGAAAACAGTGAAAATGCAGACTGAGTATGTAAAAATACAGGCAAACTCTTTGTGCTCTTCCGTGGCACTGATATGTAAGGCTAATAACAGCAACTTCACTCCATTCTTTTCCTGTCCTTAACTAATCTGATCCAGATGTTGCAAGAACGTCACAGCAAGGAAGCAGGAAAAGGAAGGGTGAGTTTGTACTGAGGGTGTGCTGGATCAAACTGCTGAGCTCTGTGGGGAGATATTGACTTGGTCTCAGGTGGGCTGGTGGATGTTTGCTCATTTTGCCAGGGTTTGGGCCGTTTGTGCTGGTTGTGCTGGGCTGTGAAGATCTAACGGCACACCTGGCACTGTGGAGCCCCGTGTTGGACCAGAAACATCTTCTTTGTAAATCTGAAGCAGTTCTGCATTTTGAATGCAGATGGTAACATGAAAATCCTGTACTCAAGAGCTGATATTATAACACTTCACATTGTCCCAAGATGTTTCATGCCAGAGGTGAATATCTTTACACATATAGTGGGCGCCAACATATGGCAGGTACCAGTGTGTTGGGAACCGTGCCCTTGACACTGTTCAAGTGTTCACAAAAACAGCAGCAGGAGCTAAAATCTTCTGTCACCCTTCTTGAGGCTTTTGCTCTATAAATTTTTCAAATGTGTATCTCCCATGGTCCAGAAGTTGGATTATTTGCTAAAACCCATGATCCCCTGTCAACTCTGACTTCTTAAAGATCGTCTCCCAATTCTGTCACAAAATGGATTCAGCTGTGATTAATTTAGGCCACCAAACAACTCCTTTTTAAGACAGCTGTAAGCCCTTTTGGATCATATATTTTGCAATGATATTTTCTCTGTTTGTTTTCAAGAGAATCTATTCTCCCTACTGATAACAGTGGTTCTGTTCTCGGTTAACCCATGGATGATGTCAGTAAATTTTTGAAAGATCATATACATGGGGAAATGAACAAGTAAAAGCAAATCAATGGAAGAAAATTAAAAACACAACAGCAGTTGTAGAGCAACACACATCACCCAGTCTTGCATAAGCCTTGCATTGGCTTTTGTTCTTCTTCTTCTTGTAGATTTTATATCTCACTGTAAAAAAAAGTCTAGTGGAAAGTATTTTTATTTTAACTACAAAAGCCCAGTGGCTGAATGTTCTGCAGAGGAATAAGATTTTTCTCAAATGACATCAGCAACCATTATTTGAAATTAACATCTTCCAATCTGTTCTCATTCTACACTGACTCATGAAAGATTTTCAGAGAAATACTGTATATTTAGCTATTAGGTGTGCAAGTAAAATCAATTCCATGAGTCTAAATGCAGACTCTTTTATGATATTTTTCCTTTCCCCAAGCTGTAGTCTCATTTGTTTTCCCCTTCCTGATATTTTTCTTTTAATCCATAGTATCTGCGTTTCTTTTTGTTTATTCTCTTTCCCTTTGTGCTTTATTTTCCTTGGAAAGGTGTTTTGCTTTATTTTTATTTTTACAGGATATTACATTCTCTTTTTTTGGTTGGTTTCCCCTCCTCCCTCCCCCCCCCCATCATCTTGCCCTGTAATCACTTCCCTTTATGTTGCTATTAGTGATATAACCATGGCCATTTCTCTATAAGCTGGAGACAGCATGTCTCTATAAGGCATCAGCTTGTCAGGTGCATGAGCTCTGATGCCATTTCATCATAATTCACCATGATCTGATTTGTGTATTCTGTGGTCACCAAAAGTAATTTTTGATATTTAATGAGAATTTGGCTTTACCATGTATGGTTTTTCATAGTAAACAGTAAAAAGAAGGCTTCAAATCTTACCCGTTCCCTTTTGACATAAGTTAAGTAGTAGATGAGAGGGAGGCTCTTATATTAAAAGATGTTAATCCCCCTTCCCTGTTGGCTTCAGTGAGAACTTGGTGTTGGATAGTGTAGCAGTGTCTGTGCTGGCACGGGTGCTCGGGTGCTGGCCCTGGAAGCAGCTGGCTGTGCTGCTGGATTGAGAGAAGGGTCTCTGGCACATCCTCTGCCTGTGGCAGCAGAGCCTGTTCCTGTAGGAAGGTCTGGGCAGCCTGATTTGGGGGGCTGTAGGGGTGGATGTGGCCAGGCTGTGCTGGCCAGGTCAGGGAAAGGCTTTGCATGCCTTCGTTCTCTCAGAGAGGTGGAGACTGCGAGTGAAAATCTGCAGGGGGACAGCACACAGATATGAACCCTGCACACCCTGAGTGTCTCATATGGGACATGCATGAGGAAAAATACCCTGGGCTTTACCTGCAAGAGGTAGCATTCACATGTGACTTTTCTACAGCCAGGCTGATTCCCAGGAAGAGCATTTCTGAACTCACCCTATTACTTAGGACTACAGCTACAGTCCCCCACCTGTGCAGCTCTTCTCTGTGTATTTTCAGTGCAAAATTATAACACCTGGAATACTATGAGTGCTCATTCCAGCACTTGCCTTGCCAGCAATCTCTGAATTCCTTCATCCACAACTCTTGAAGCATTTCCTTGAAACTCTTCAGGGCTGGGATTTCTTCTCATGTCTCTTGTCAGGCCTCTGTGAATAGCTGTGCACCCACCTCCTCAACATGTATCTGGGATACACGTGGTAGGCACCAAGCAGCAGATGATCAGATGCAGTAGCTTCCTTAGTGGTCTATTTTTCAGTGTAAGAAAGCCAAGTTATGTTACAAATACCAATAAAAGGTAACTGCTCCCACTAAAGGAACTACTCAGGAGAATGGTAAGCACATGCTGAACACAAGGAAAGCTACCAAACAAAGCAGGAAAAGTGAATTAAATATTGAACTTGTGCTTGATTCATTTTTACTTTATTTGCATTCAAGAGAGGTAAACATTAATGAAACTGCTTATTTGTCTCACAGACTGAACTATTTGTTTAACAGAGAATGGACTAGCTAGTTTGAGAAGCTCAAGATCTTTTTATATGATTTTGCCCAAGAACCCCGGAAAACATGGTTTCTTCTGAAAAAAGACAAGATGTCCTCTATAGCCGTGCCAGTTCAAGTCTAGCCTTAAATTTTGTGATGGAAAGATTTTTTTGTGGTGCTTTTCTGACATGTATCCAGTTTGAAATCAATGTATCATATCATTTGGTTTTGGCTAGTTTCCTGTATAAAGAAAAACAGCCATTATTGTCATTGTAACTGGTCTGCATTGACAAATAGTCCCAGAGCTGGAATATGATTTTCTGGCATCTAATGATTCATTCAGAGAGTTCTCAAACAAAGAGAATTTCTTATTTTAGAAAACTTCTTCACTTAATGGAAATATGTGAATAGAAACAAATACATGTTTCCCAATCTACATTTGTAAAAAGAGAAGTGACTGAATTGTATATTTGTGGGAATCTGTCTGGAGGAAGATGGGATCTATGACTTGAAAATGTCAGTGAATACTGTCCAAAAGAAGGGCACTTTTAATCTACTATTAACAAAAAGGTGATGATGAGTGCTGTTTATTGTTCCCTTCGCTTGTCTATTGCTTTCTCTTTATTGTTTTGACTTTTTGTCCTTGGTGTCCTTATGATTTGGTCTGAACCAAAGTCCCTTTCTCTGCTTCCAGTATATCTGTATTTTCAGGTGTATAATTAAATGCAATATTGACCTTAGTGTGATTGCAAACACAGCAGACATTATGAGAATCCCACCATTAAAATTTATCATGAAATATCTTATAAAATATACTTTAAATGTTATAACGTGTTTCCTCATAGTCTAGTTAAGCTCTACAGTTTTATGACAGATTTAGAGTAATTGCAGTTATTAAGTAGGAGCACTGTTAAATTATCCAGGAGAGAACCTTGACAGTTGTTGTAGATAAATGTCAAACTGAAGCAACAGATGTTTTGCTCTTTGTTGATTATAATTAAGACTTTTACAAATACAAAAACTTTTATAGGTCTTAAAAGCAGAAGATGTGTCAGGTCATTACTGTTTGTCCATTTGTCCTTTACTAGTTTGAGAATCATTATTTAAATAGCTGCCTTTATAATTCTCAGCAACCCATTTCAAGTGTTTTTTTGTCTCTACCTGTCAAAGCAACATTCCTTCCTGTAGACTATGCAGCCCTCAGAGACAGGTACCAGTGCTGTCAGCCACTTATGCTGTACCATGCCTTAAACTTCAGCTTGTTCCAGACTTCAAGAAAATGCTTATATCAGCAGCTGAAATATTTTTTTTGCTCTTGACTTCTTGCAAGGAAGTCTTCATTGCAAAATGGCAATCTCACTACAAGCAGTGGAAGCAGTTTTCTTCATGTATTTCTCCATAGTGTTCCCTGGGAGCTGAGGTTCTCAGCACCTGGGACTGGGACATGCCATCAGTTTTCAACTACAGTAAATTATGTTCTTTTATCTCAATAATTATTTTCCAGCCAACGTGTAGCAGCTAATTGTCACCTTTTTATCCTACAGAGCTTTTCAAGTCTAGCTTCTGATGTGTACTGGGTCAGCCTCTAGAGCCTTTTTGCAACAACAGACTACTGCAGCAATTGTTAGTCCTTGAAATATTAGAAAAGATCAGAAAATCAAAAAAGTCAGACATGGATAGAGTTAAACTACCAAGCAACAAAATGTGTAACAATAAAACATTTCATAAGCACATTAGCAGCAAGTGAAAAGTGGGAAGGAAACAATGGGTCCACTATTTAAGGGGACAAGAATGACAGTTGCAAAGAGGCAAAAATATTTAATGCTGTTTTGCTTCAGTTGGATAAAATGATCCTCATTTGCACTCAAAGGGTAAGAATTCAAGGCAAAATAAAGAAAAACAAGTAAGAGAGTATCTAGATAAGCTGGCTGCTTTGGGCCTGATGAAATCACAGGGGGGCTGCTTGAGACCATTTTATACAACGCAGATGAGGTTACAGAAAAGTGAAAAGGAGCAAACAGCTGAAATTTCATTTATCTAGTTTTAGACATGTACAGAGTGGATATCTATGTCTGAATAGTTAATGGAAATGGATTGGCATCTTGATGGTGAGATTCTTTTGAACTGTTATAGACACTGGTTTAAGGATTTTATGAATAGTGCCCTGGCCCCCACTGACTTTTGACTAAAACTTCTCTGATTTGGGTGCATGATTTCTTTAAAAATGGTCCTTTACCAGTAGTTATCAATTGCTTGCTATTAAACTGAAAGGATGTATGAGGAGGATGTCACTAAAGATCTGTCCCATGTCTGGTAGACTTTTTGATGTCTGCATTAGTAATGGTGATGATGTAGACCAGGGAGCTGGTTACCACTTTGTCAGGGTGACTGTAACAGAAATAGCTCTGTACATATCAAAGTAAGCATATCAAACTGATCCCTACAAACCAGAGAGCAAGCCTGGGAAAACATGGAAGTCATTGAAAACCAGTGCAAAATTCTTCACCAAGGTCAAGTAGTTGACTACACAAACGTGACATAGGGACCACCAAAATCCTGCAGTTGTGGAAATAACATAGCAAAGCAGACCAAAACCCCAACAGGTATCACTCAAGGAACAAACAGGACTGCATCATCTAAAACAAGCAAAATGATGCTTCTATCAGATAGACAGAATTTAGCACTGATGTAACTTCACAGTTTCCCAGGCTGAGATAGCAAACAGAAAATGTTTCCCTGTGGGGATGTGAGGAGTAATCAGTATGAAACAGGTTTGGCAGAGCAATTTGGGCACCTCCATCCTGCAGCATTCACCACATGGGATGAAAAAAATATCGTAAATTCTTTGGAAATATGGCAGCTAGTGTATGCGTAACTCCTACTCACCCCATCCCAGAGCTCATAGTTACATGGCCCAGAAGACAAATAGAGCTTCTAGAAGCACTTTGCTGACCTACTGGATTCTCTGGAAGACTACAGGTAGCCTGGCCTTGATCTTAGGGGTTTATTTGGGGTGGGGTGGTTTTTACTGTTTCTTTGTCTTTAGACCCTGTATAAGAACACACTGGTGTCACATAAAAATGCAAGGACTGGTTCCTGTCTTCTGTTTTGGAGGAAGGGAGGGAAACCTTCCCCTTTCCCCTTTTATGGGAAGATTTCATCCACCAAAATTCCACTGAGCAATTGCATCAAAATGTAAATAATATTCTAATTAATTTTACTTCTCTGTGATCGTCTTTTTATTTTCTAGGGCTGAACATTTGATCTTAGAGTCACCATCATCAGTCTTAAAATTTGGATAATTTTGAATAACTGATTTTTTTAATCAACTTTCTAATTCCCAAGTCAGAAATAAAGCTGCTAAGTAATCAATAGTCTTGTTCAGTAGGTACAACTGTCTTTGCAAGGTAATAGCCAGCTATAATGAAGGCAATGGCAAGTTTCTATTCACTTCACTAGGAATAACATTGAACCCTGAATTAAAGAAGCCCACCTGAAGCAGGGTTTGTAGGGAGAAGTAATTATCATTTTTAGATCAGTTGGACAACAGAGAAACTTTGTGTCTTCTTTTGATCTGGAAAAGATATGCCAAACTTCAAGTTCATTTTAGGAACTATTGTTCTTGTTAATATGCTTTTTTAAAATTATTATTATTCTATTAAATGTTTTAAGACAAAAAAGTGACAGGCATCAGGAAAAGCAAGGATAGACTAGTAAATGTTGTAAAGAATTGGAGTACAGTATTTTATTTTTCTCTGCTTTGTATTCAGTAATTTAATTTTCAGAGTATGTTTACAATTTCTTGACACGTTTATAGCAGTTTTCATTTTTACTTTCCTCAGGACTACTGGTTAATTGACACTAGGACATAAATGTTTGTCTATGAGGTTAAAATTCTTTTATTTGCTGCTGCAAGGGCTGAGGTACCCACCACTCCCTTTCTGAAATAAGAAGGTGTTTAATTCAGAATATCCTTTCATCTAAAATTAGTCAAAGTTTCAAAATGAAAGAAAATCATTATTGCTATAATTGTTTTTCATTATTATAAACTTTGTAGTGGTAAATCTTTGGCTTACATAGCATAGACTAACAAGATACTTCATCTATTACTTTGTGACTGAATAGGTCTCTCTAAATGAGACTTTCAAAGGCTGCTTGGGATGAAAACTACTTTGCACTAAGGTCTGTTCAATGTGTCCCTAAAATATTCTTTGCAGTTGCTGTATATGTTAGATACTTTAGCTCACCACAGTTGAAAATCTGGTCCCTTCAATTTTTTTTTTATGGTGTTACTGTACCAGTCCCTTGGAAGATGTCAGTGATCACTGATGTTTTAAAAAAAAATTTCAGTGTTGTCTATTTTAAGATTTCCTGAGGAATGAAGATTGACTAGAATGAGGCAGCCATGTGATGGACAAGATCTTATATGCAATGAGGATTACACCAATGTGTATTTTAATATCTTTATTCATAACTGGCCAGAAGTGAAAATTCTCCTGTGGTAAGAATAAAATCTTTCAGCTATTTTAAATATGTGACTCAGACTGCAAGTCTTTTATGTGATTTAGCCAAACATAGTTACATTGCTCATAGCTGGGAATCCAATGTGTATGGGACACATCCCTTGCCATGGAAATTGCTGATCCCATGGTTGACAGCTGTAATGTGCAGAGCACATTAGCTAGTAAAATAGCAGCAGAAGTTAGTGATTGAGTTTCACTTAAATATCCCTAAATGAATGCCCAAATAAGTAAACATAAAACATTGTATTAAACAATAGCTGATAACTCAGCTTAACCAAGAGAACCTGTGCCTCTGTGCAATGCAGACCTGCCCTGGCCTCAACGTTTGGAGATTTGCCACAGGATTATTAAGCAGGAGAAGAAGTGTGAAGAGCCCTGTGAGCAAGAGGAGACTCTGTGCATTCATTCCAGAAACCTTCAGCTCAACATGGTGCTGAATCCAATAAACAAGTTTATGGAATGATGCACCAAAATGGCAAAGTCCCCCACATCAACTCTGCTGGGGAAGGAGGTGCTACAAGCAGGGACAACTCAGGGAGGATCTGTGAACAAGGTGATAAATCCCAGCTCAGAAAAGAGATATAAATGAGCAGCGGAATGTGGGAGTTCGGGGAATCAGCACAGCACCCACACCATGAGCATTTCAAGGCACTTTGCCATCTGACACAGCTCAGTGTTTTGGATGGGGGTTGTGATCTGTGCAAGGAGCCCACTGCAGGGATGGAAAGGATGAGTGTGAGTCAGGCTGCTGACTGGGCTGCCTTCCTGAAGACTGGGATTCAGATGGACAAGTCACTGTGTCTGCCAGTAGGACATGGATTATCCCCCTAGTAAAAGGCTGGTTTTTCTGGCCTACAGTTCAGTTTGAAAATGAGGTCCACATCAAAAATATAAGATGTTTTAAGGAACAGGAAAAGGTTATCTGGCCTCAAAGGCATCACTTTTTTCAGTCTATCTTTTTTTCAGTTTATCAGTACTTTTTCACTATGCTTCGTAATCTTTTGCTCCTTTATGAAAATCACAGAATTATAGAATGACAGAATCATAGGACCACAGAATCACAGAATCAGAGAACAAGCTGAGTTGGAAGGGACCCACAAGGATCATCAAGTCCAACTCCAGTCCTTGCACAGCACCATCCCCAAGAGTCACACCGTGTGCCTGAGACCACTGTCCAAATGCTTCTTGAGCTCTGTCAGGCTTGGTGCTGTGACCACATCCCTGGGGAGATGTTCCAGGGCCCAACCTACCTCTGGGTGAAGAAACATTTCTCTAATCTCCAACCTAAAACTCCCCTGACACAACTTCAGGCCATTCTCTTGGGTCCTGTCCCTGGTCACCACAGAGCAGAAATCAGTGCCTGCCCCTCCTCTTCCCTTCACAAGGAAGTTGTAACTGCAATGAGGTCTCTCTTCAGTCTACTCCAGGCTACATAGACCAAGTGAACTCTGCTGCTCCTGACATGGTTTTCTCTATAGAACTTCACCATCTTCATTGCTTGCTCTCTTTAAGATGCTCTCTTACAGCTCAATGTCCTTCTTGTATTGTGCCACCCAAAACTGCCCCCAGCACTCGAGGTGAAGCTGCCCCAGAGCAGAGCAGAGCAGAGCAGGACAATCCCCTCCCTTGCCTGGCTGGCCATGCTGGGCCTGATGTCCCCAGGACAGGGCTGGCCCTCCTGGCTGCCAGGGCACTGCTGACTCATACTGAAGAGAGAAAAGAGAAAAGAGGGAAAAAAGATCCATAGAACTGTCTTTCAACTCATTTCTGTGTGTTGCTGCAGTTGCCTTTCCTGCTAACTTATTCCACAGGTTTATTAAACTTTACATAAAATAGATGTGCCTGACTTCTTAGTTCCCTCTTTATTTGAGGTAATTTGTCATTTTTTGCTTAGTGCCTAATCGGCTTTGAAACCATACATCAATTCTACCCATATTTATATATGAGCTATATGAATAAAATATGTATACAAACACATATACACAAACATAAATATAATTATATTTCCAGTTGACCAGGCTTTTGTTGTAAAAGTGGTAATAAATTTAACAATTTAAACGTTTCATTATCAACTAAGTCAGTGAAACCAACTACAGCTTTCTCCATTTTGTGAATTATGTTTCAAAGTCATTACCATTATTAACAGAATACACAATAAAAATATTTGATGCAAGCATGGTGTGCAAAGAATTTGTGGATGACAATTCAAGAAGAAGAAAACCAAAAGTGAATCTGAGAGATTCATGCAGAAAAGCTAGATTTTGAAATAATAAATGTCAGGTTTCAGGGCAAGGTTTTAGTTTTGAAATTGCAAGAGCAAAATAATAAATGGAACTGCTTTTAGTATGTTACTGAGAAAATGCCTAAACTAGTACTATGCAGAAAATTATACTTACAATTTGTGTAAGGGAAAAAAAAATAAAGTCGCAAATATGTATTTTGCTCACAGATTATTTTTTTAGGTTTTATTCTCTGCTGTCACTTCTTGTCCTGGAAGAAAAAACTGTAAGGCAAAACAATCTCATTTCCTTTAGAGATGGAAATCAAAATTTTCCAATTTTGTTTTAAGACATAATTTCTATCATTTAATAAGTTACTATATTACTTAGTAAATTACTATATTACTTAGTTAGCCAAGGGAGTTTCCCTCCTAGCATATTTCTTGTTGAGCCAAACCCAGCAGAATACCAGTTTAGAGGCTTCTGGTGAGAGTACTTGCAGCTCTGCCTGCAGGCATAGTGTAGGGTTCTCCCTCTGTAAACCACTCCAGTTTGACGGTAGTCATGATTTGTGAAACCAAAAATGGTCATTGGTAAATCAGGCACAGGCACAAATGGCTCTAAGAGAGACTTTCTGGACATTAGCCATTCTGCTGATGGACAAGAATTGTATTCAGTGTTTGTAAGTTCACCCTAGTCAACTTGTATGTGTGTCTAGGATGAGTTTGAAAATGACCTGCACCAAAATCCTTTGGATAGTTTTATATTCAGCTTGTACCAGCTGATGAGGTGAATGCATTGGAATGCTATACCTAGTGATTTATAAAGAGAATGAGTCTCTAATCTTTCCTCTAGGTTAAAGCCACCTGGCAACTATGATGTGGGGATCTGCCCAGAACAGAGTCAGAAACATTTACCCCCAGATATCATTTTGGGCCTACAAAACCCAAGAAGATCATTAGTATCCCTTATCTTTTTGAAGCAGAACCACTGTATTTATGTGGTGGTTTCTTTGTCTTTTGATGTTTTTACTGTCCCTTCCCATCAATACATCAAATATTTTTTTGTTTAGCTGGGCTTCTCTTGTGGGTGTGCTGTGTAGTATAAGGAGATCTGAATCCTCCTCTGTAAGTGTCTTTCCACTGACTGAATGGAGAGCCTAGAATAATTATACTGTTAGCTTAAGAGAGCCTAAAGTCAGGGAAGCTGAATCTAACATATTGAGGCTCTTTGTGAAAGCTAAATCCACAAGGACCATGCTGACCTGAGTGAACCGAAATGAGCTGGGACACAGGTCCTTGCCCTGGCACAAGTTGTCCATACAGTTTACCTTTCAGCATCATCCCTGATGTAGTTTTGTAGTCCCAGCCAGTGCCTGGGCACAATTCAGGGGTTGGCACAAGCCAAGGACTGCTTTCAGTGGCAATTTGGATTCACTCTCCCTGTTTTGGATGCAGAGTGTGGTGGGGAACAGACAAGACAATTCAGCTGTATGGATGTGATGACATGGCAGCTGGCCTTGGGGCTGCACAACAGTTACTGGTGCATTGTATTTGCTAAGGCAAACACAGCCACTG
Organism: Urocynchramus pylzowi; assembly: GCA_013397555.1. NCBI lineage: Eukaryota > Metazoa > Chordata > Aves > Passeriformes > Fringillidae > Urocynchramus > Urocynchramus pylzowi. The sequence continues at coordinate 405,565 of VZRH01002609.1, forward strand.
TTGCACCCCTTAATTATATGTGCTCTATTACAAGTGGAAAGCAGCAAGACCCTGTCTTCAAAGCAAAAGGAGTGTTAGCAAAGAGAATGATCAAAGAACTCCTAGAGCTATACAGCAGGACATGCTAAAGAGCAGAATGAGACTTGGGCCAGATCTCTAAAAGTAATTAGATGTGTGTTTTCACTTGGGATTTTCAGCTGTGATCCCTCTTGTTGAGATAGGTCCCTTAGGATAGAGATTTTCCTACAAAGGGTCACACTGAACACTTTCAAGGAACTCAAAGTAACAGATGAGCCAGGAAGAAGACTGAGAATTCAGATGAGTAAATCACTCCTTAATTAACACTCATTTATACAGAATGCAGAAATTTTGACTGAACTAGACTCAGAACAAGTTTGATGCTGTAACTTGGCTAAGTGAAAAATCATTAGGTACACAGGAAAGTCAAATTTCAGTCCCTTGTCAAATGCACTGTCAAGAGAACCAAACACCTGAAAAAGATCTGTGTTTTCCTCAAGCTTTTTTTTCTGAGAAAATAATTTATCTTACCTAAATCAGATAATGCAACATGTCTGAGCCTAAATGTAAGCTGACCAGTGCAGTGGAGTGTGCTGAGATCCTGCTCTGTGGCTCATCTGGACTGAAGTTTTGGTAGAAAAGCAGCAGGATCCTGTCACCTGCTTCATCCCATGATGAGTTTTCCTCTCTGGGTACTGGGGAAAGAAGGTAATAACGTAGGTGCTTGTCTAGAATTTGGCCCAGCAGAGCAGCAGAAATCACTTCAAACACATTTGGAGGTGAAGAACTAGAGTGAATTATGCTAAGAGACAGCCTTTTAGGTTGGATTTAAATCTGATTTCATAAATCATAGTATTACATTTCTGCACTTGCCATTTGAAATAGGTGCCTTTTATAGCAGAGATCATTTTAGGCCTACTATTTTGCCCGTACAAGACATCTGTAAGATGATAGCATTTATTTATAATGTTAGTACTTTATTCGGCACAGAGCTAGCTCATGCTGGTACCTTTCTCCTTAGCACTCTGAGTATTTCCAGCTGGTGACACCAAATAGCCTCCATTTCCTCATGTGGAACACTCACCAGTTGTTTTACCCCCTCCTCCTTTCCTTTTTATTTTTGCTGCTGGAAGGATGTGGGTGATGATTTATAGAGCATGTCCAATTGGCTCTGTTTGCCTGTGCTGGCCTGCTTCATGCACACTGAGGTCAGTGCTGTATTTGTAGGTAGCCATCCAAGGAAAACACCTCACAGCAGGCAAAAATGCTAACTAAGTAAAACAAACTCAGGAATGTGATCATCTGTTTAGCAAAGTTTTCAGCAGTCTTTTTCCTTACCCTAAGGTTTCAGTTCAACTCTACAAATTCAGAACATGGTACCGAAATATCCCAGGTAACCTCAAGCGTATAGGAGACATGATTTGCTGAAGAGTGTAGCTCCTTTTAAATGATGCAGTTAGCAGTATATACATTTTAGTCCTGAATGTCAAAGTCAAAAAAAAAGGTGTATGTTTGAAATTAAAAGCTATGAGGTTTGTTCAAGTTTTGCAAGGCAAGACTAGAATTACAGAATGAAAATGATCTCCTGTTGCCCAATTGTTAACTGTATAGTGGGCCCTTTTGCCTCTGATCTTATCCCCAATGAGGAATTCTGCTGCTATTAAGGGGAGTTTTGATGTCATTTACAGAGCTGGGAGCTAACACCTGTCTCAGGTTTTCTGTAATTGTAAGGCCAAAAGTGATGGCCATCATGATTGAGTACAGAGTGAGTGCAAGAATTCCCAGTTCTGCAAGAGGGCAAGATGTATTGGCAAGCCCTCCACAGCGAGCATCCAGAGAGGAGCAGGGAGAGGCTGCGGCGCGAAGGGCTGAAGTCACGGTCACAACTTTCCTGGTGGAGCACGCTGCCCACGGGCAGAGCTGCAAGTTGTGTTTCCTTGAGTGGTATAAAAAAAGGGCTCATGGGAAGATAATTATGTGGAAGCATGCGAGCGTTTCATGGCATCTGATCCGCTGCCGAATTCCGTCACCACGGAGTGACTGGGCCGCCTGGTAGGGAGCCGCACAGAAAAGACAGGTAAACTGAACACACACACCCCCCTCTGAATAGCAGGTGGCATATGCTGTGCTCTGTACGAGCTGCCTCCCCCAGCCCAGCCAGGCTCCCGGCCCCTCTTTGAGCTGGGAAATCACACTGTGCCCATCTGGCAGCGCCGGCGGCTGCACCTGGCAGCTCTCGCTGCTGCGGCGGCTGTGCCCGTCTTTGCCTTTGCCCTAATTAGTTTGTATCTGATTTCAGCTCATATGGAAGGGTAGAGGGACAGCAAATTACTTGCAAGTGGTTTGTAGGCTCTTTGAAGCCTTTTTTTTTTCTTGCCCAGCACTGCTACCCAGCTGAAGATCTATCCCTGCAAAAGCAGATTTTTTCATTTTTTATAAATAACTACAGTTGTGTATATTCCTCTGTCATCACTATCCCCAACTCTGATTTTATACTCACTTCCAGCCCTCTCTTTCCTCAGCAAACTTGCTTATGAGACAGGAAAGGCAAACACTTTTTTTTTTTTT
>VZRH01002609.1:408283-449536 GCA_013397555.1 Urocynchramus pylzowi
AAAGGAAAACTTTTTTTTTTTTTTTTTTTCAGTTTTATAAAAGCTCCACTGTTTTTCGTGAAGTACAAAAGTTTTGACAGATGAATCTGTACCGGAGAGACCCTGTCTATTTGCTTCTAATTCAGCAGCCCTGGGTTGTAATAGGCTAATTCTTAAAACCCTTACACAAGGCAAACTCTCCTAATGTGGAGAATCTTTTCAGATATTTCAGAGGAATTTGATCTGGTTTGTTAATATTATGCTTCGTTTTTAGAGACACTTGGCGAAAACTAATCTATCAGGTCCATCTCTGCAGCTATGTCAATAACATTTGGGTTCCAGCTATTACAGAAGTAAACTGGTACAAGCCAAAGGAATGAGTTTTGCTTTAAAGGAGACTGTGGACTTATATGATAGTAGGTGGAAAAGCAGGAAATCAATTGCTGCTGTCAGAGTCCACATATTTTTCTGCATTAGCAAAAGATTTAACAAGGAGTATTACTACCCCGAAGTGTGTCTGTGTCCCTAAATCAGGGGGCTACATCCTGCTTTCAGGCTTTTCACATCCTTGGTTCCGAGGTAGGTGGCAGGCATCTGCTAATGAACACGTGGCTTTATAGAAGTGTTTCTATAATCAAATCAATTCTTTTTAAACTTCATTGTTTTTGGCCGTAGAACTGTAGGTGCTATTGTGTTCCACGAGTCAAGTCTGTTGCCACTAGATAAGAAAGAGATGGATCAAATTTGCATTACTACATGTGCAAATGAGAAGTCCACAGCTTCCCCTCCCCCTCTCCTTCTAATTCTTGTCCTTGCTTTTTCAAATCTCTCTTTTTTTTTTGTCTGAAATACTTGCCACATGGTTAAAAACCTTGCTGTTCTCTGTAAACACTGTGTAATACAACACAATGCACTGCTTTATTTTCAATGATATATTGGTTTCTATGTTTTTATAAAAATAGTTGGGGTCAGAAAAAGCATCTACATGCTTCCCCCCCAGATTTATTGCATATATTATACTTTTTCTACTTCAGTGGGCTTCTATCTCTGTGCTGAGCAGAACAAGTGCCTATATGACAAAACCCCTCCTTCTTCTGCACACATGCACGTACGTATGAAACCAAAAACCTGCTTTTCATTAGCATAGCCAGCACAATGGAGGCAAGAGTGGAAGCAAGGAGAGAATTTGAGATTTATGGCATCAGGCATCTCATGTGAATGAATGTTCATGCCTTAATGTAACTAGCCACAGATAGAAGATAAGCCCAGCACTGAAAAGAAAAGCTGCTGTTTCATATTGTGAATATATGCACTTATATTGAATTCTTTCTCTGGGTAGCTTCTTATTTCAATCTAATTTACCACTTATGACCTGAATCCCAAAGCACATTGACTCACTCACACTGGATGCAGATGTGTACATGCTAAGAACACATGAGGAAAGGTAAAACTTCTGTTATGGCTGAGGGCAGCTTTGTCAGCATAATGGCTGCAGAGTTAAGGGCTCCAGGCTAATGCATAACAAATACAGAGAGCCCTGGATGCATCTTAGTCTGTTTACAAAAATAATATAATAATTATATAATAATTTGTGTGTAATAATTTGTCTTCATACCAAGAAAATACATTTTAACCCTACTTTGCTTCTCCATTTTATTTCAATTTTGTATATCAAATAATAACAGCACAATATATTTAACAGGAAAAAATTATTATAAAAGGACTATAATTAATTTTTTTTCTTCACATTTAGCTACAGAGTGATTTAGAAAATATCTGATTTCCTGCTGAGAAATTGAACCAAGACAAGGTTCAGTTATCTGAGTACAGCATCAGGAATCACTAATTCTTGAGCACTTTTTTTTCTTGTGGTGACTTTCCCTGGAACTGTGATCAGGTTGTTTCTCCTCTTTGTACATAAATGCTTTTTATAATACAGCAGATTGCATCCACATGTTCTGAACATCCATGCATTATAGGTATTAAGGAATCAGATCCAGGCTGCATGCAAATGGATCCAAGAGCATGAAATTCAATGCTATTTAGTCAAGTTTCAGTGGCAAATCCATCTTCTTTAAGTTTTTCTCAATATTGGCAAAGCAAATTTGAAGGTATATATTGTTAAATACAATTCTTAGATGAAGCTTACAGGTGAGCCAATGTCCATTCATAGTGAGAGAAATTAATCACTTGGGTAAATACTATGATTTTATTAGTTATACCAGAAATTAATATAGTTTAATAACTTTCAGTGAATAAAAGTTACTATGTGTATTTTAAAACTGAATGAGGCTACGAAAAATGGGAAAATTTTTCTTATTTTACCCCTAAAAGTCAGTGTTGCTAAGCTGAACTGTTGTGGGCTCAATTGCTACACTAAGAATTGTCTGCTGGACTCTTTCACAGTTTTGCTGTTACAGTACTCTCCCCTGAGGCTCCTTAACCTTATGGCTTCCAGTCCGCAGCAGCCAGACCTCTCACTGGGGAGCATGAAGCAAGAACTAGTCTCTGTGGTGAACAACTATGGTTTTGGCATTCTAATAGAGCTGTGTAATATTTTTAAAAACAGCAAATTCAGCCAAAAGTTGATTTTCCCCTATGAGTCTGAGTCAAGCTCCCAGCATGGCTCCAGCTGGCCAAAACTCAGCCACTTCCATGAGAGGAGAAGTGAGGGAGGGAGGAGGTGAGAGCTGGGGTCACCTCCCTCCCTGGCTGTGGCTTGGAGCACCTTCTAAACCACCACATGCTACAGCAATGATGCCTCCCCCTAGAAATTTTCTGCTTCTTATAAAACACTGCAAAGGATCTTTGATCCAAATGACAAGATCCAGGAGAATGCCCTAACTGTGAGACATGGCAGTCTGTCACTTCCACGCGGGCTGCCTGGGTGCCAGTCCATGCACACATGAGCTTGCACTGGGTGAAGCAGCACCAGGGAAGAAGTCTGACAATGTCCTGCTCCTGCACAGCCCATGCTAACTCAAGGAACAGAGAACAGTCTCAACAGTGGGACATGGATTTTTTTTCCTTTAGGAACCAATGGAGAGGTTTAACATGAATCTTTTGTATCCTGAAATTAACACAAGGAAGGAGTCTTTGCATTTTGCTCTCTAATTTCTGTTTAGTTTTATAATTTTAGACTATTTATTTTGCTTTTCTGAAGTGAACTTGATCCCTTCTGCTTTAGGTAGTCTGGAACATTTCTTTTAAATGAAATTTTAAGGGAAGGGGGAGTTAAGAAAACAACAATTGGTTTGATCTGATTTTTTTTTCTTTTTTTTTTTTTTTCATTCAATAGCCACAGTGAAAAATCAATTATTTACACTGCACAGACGGTTCATGACCCTGACAGAGATCCAGGGCTGGAGCAGAACCAGTGCAGAATATGGTGCAATCCTGCATTATTTTTTCATTTAGCAAGCACCTCCTGAATGTATGACATAGAAATTTGGCCTTCATAGAAAAAGTAAACTAACCAGGTTTGCTCTTTTCCCCAATTGATATTTGAATGAAAAACACATTATAAGTGTATTGTTATTGCTATTATAATATCCATGTACCAGGCTCATGTTAATGTATCTTTCTTTAACTTATCTGATCAGCTTCTCTATAAGTACCAAAGAACAAGCACTATAATTCTGGCAATCAGACTGGCAATAATAACAGATCATTGTGAATGTGAAAAAAAAAAAAAAAAGAAATAGTCTTTCTGGTATTCTTTCTACATTTTCATTATAGGTCACGTACATAACTATAAAACAGATATTCAGAAGATTTGCAGCAAAGGTAATCACAGAACCACAGAATATTCTGAGTTGTAAGGGAAGGAAGAAAGGAAGAGGAATGCCAGGAACGAATTCACCCAGGTGTTTTGGGTGAATACCAAAATACACACATTTTGTCAGAGAAAAGGAAGAAAAAAAACTATTTCCCTATAGAAAACTAAGACATCTGAACAATGGGGTCATCTTGAAACATTTCCATTTCTTCTTTTTAACAAAAATGTAATTTACTGTTCATAATAATATTCAATTTTGAGCTAGTTGTAGCAACCAAGATCAGAAGCCAATGATGGAGTTGATCAATCCCTCATTTTTGATTTAACAAACCTTCTTTGTATTTATATATAGTGTTGAGAATGACTCTTTGCCCTTGGGCATCACAAAAATCAAACAGCAGAATGCATTTTCTGTAAACAAATTTCTAAACTTTGTCTAACTGGAAGTTTGCCCCCAAATACCAACATACCTGCTCTTCAGCATCATATCCCAGGCATCTCCTAGATGGTCTCTGGTCTTCCTCGACATCCTCTGTACATTCTGCTACACAGATACACAGATGGACTCACATCAGTCCCACTGTTTGTCCATTCAGTGCTGGACCACTTGGATAGTATAGCTTCTTCTTGACAGCATTTATTCTTTGGAAAACAGTTTTAATTTACTTCATCTGTCACCAAACAAAGGAACAGCTAGTTCTTCCATCATGCAGCCCCTGCAGAAATGGCTAGAGCCCAGGCCCAACCATAACATGAATAATCTTATACCATATAAAACATTCCAAGGAGATACTCCTTTATTTATACTGCAAGATGAAGACCCCTATCTGGTACCTAAACCTAAACATCAATTAAAGTAATCCTTTTAAATTAGTGAGTATTATTTTCATGTAGCTAATGCAGCTTGTTACATTTCTTTGAAGATTTCTAATCTGCCAAAGTTTAAGCAAAGTCAAATAAGTATAATTATTTTCCAGAAGCCTTACAGGACTTCCACCTCTTTCTATCAGACAGTAAAGTAGGCACATTCAGAGCAATGGCTTTATTCAACACCTGAAACTGAGCATCCTAAGGTGCACCTGAGCACCTGAGGTGTAAGACACAGGCCTTGACTAAATACATGATTTCAAACTCATATTTAACTTAGAACCATAGGCTCAGTGTAAATAGTATTGAAAATTACCTCTAAAGTTTAAAATACGATCTTTCAATGTGATTTGGTTATTCCAAACACAGATTCTCACTTTGAAAAAAAAATAAAGCCCTGGAATTTGTAACTTGACATTTTTAGTTCTGTGGTAGCTGTAACTGCAAATTAAAAAAGGACATTCAGCTTTCAGATCTGTCTTATATTTTATTAATACAATGTTGCAGATAATAAGCACTGCCAGATTAGTTCTAGCTCCATACATTTGTCCGCTGAAGTACAAGAAACCTCTGTCATGATTAACACCCAAATAGTAAAATGATAACCATATTTAGATATGAGAACTAAAACTAATGTGGAAGTAAGGCAGAATGTGTAGTGGGAGAAGTCAGCCTCCTGTTTCCTAGTAATGTAGATTTTTATTTTCTCCAGTATGACAATATTTCTGACGGATAGGGAAAAAATGCATAATAACAGTTTAAAGAGTGCAAAAAGAAAATGTGGTAGAAAATTAGGAAGTCAACAGGGCCTTGATGGTTAAGTGATGGCTGCTTTGCTCAGACAGCATTGGTCCTGGAGTGCTCCCTGTGGGTGCTCAGCCAAAAGGATTGGACAGGCTGTTGCTCCTCCTCTCATTAGCAGCAAGGCACACAGCACCTGCTCTTGATCCCATTTCTCATATAGTGTTGAGCTGATCTTACAGACAGTGGCAAGGTGCCCTGAAGTTCCCACACACACTCCTGGCAGGCACTGGGGTGTAGATGAGGATGTGGCTGAGCTCTCCATGAGGCCACTGTGGTTGCAAGGCCACATGTGCTATGGCACTGGCAATAAAGGTGTCATGGACAGTGTAGCTGCATTCTCACACCACCAACGTCGGTGCTGTCAGCAGGACAGCTCAGGTCACCTCCCCAGATGTGTATGTCACCCACAAGAACCAATGCAGTATGTTGCAGTAGTATCTTTTGTCATCCTGTAATGAGCAACCAGATGCTGAGGACAGCCTGAGCTCACCAGTGGTGGTGTGCACTACCTGACAAAACAGGGTAGGTCTAGGATGAATGGAGATAGATTCAATCATACATAGAGGGTCCTGAGTTGGAAGGGACCCAGCAGGATTATCAGGTCCAGCTCCCAGCCCTGCACAGAACAGCCCCAAAAACCACACCTGAGAATGTTATCCAAATGCTTTTTGAACTTTGTCTGGCTGGGTGCTGTGAGCACTTCCCTGCAGAGCCTGTTCTAGCACTGGACCAATCTTGTTTTGAAGTGTCTCACTCTTCTGAGGCCTTGCCTAGAAACCAAGACTTTCACCCAGTGCTGCAGATGCTGCCAGTGGGGTTGCTATTTATCACTGGAGTGTCATGATTCCTTAGATCTTTTTTTGATCTGCCTTAGCCTAAACCTTATATTAATGAAACTTGAATTCACTGATTGTGACGACAATTTCCATTCAATTGCTCTCACTAAGGTATTTTGGGTCTCGTGATATTTCATTCAACTGAGAACAGAAAAGAACTGTTACTGTGGTGAGGTGATACAAGAAATAGCTGTTAATAGATAGTGACTTTAATGGCAATGCTAGGCTGGACTGCAGATTAATGGTCTGTGCTGAGCAAGGAACTGAGCCCCTGAAACAGATTAAGAAGGAGCCTGTGCTAAGACGGCCCTAAATGAGACTTTCCAGGAAATCATCTGTGCAGCCTGGCTTGATGGGTCCTCAGCTGGGGCCTCATGAAAATCTGGCTACCGTGATCATGCACAAAACTGATTGCATTATATTGTTCACAGTCATAAATGTGTATACCCTAAGTACACTTGCATGTCTATATCTTGATCATAAAACAATATTGCCAAATTTCATTACTTTCTTCTAAGTCTTGTGATATTTTGAAGTAGGCCTTCCACTTGAGATCTACTTAAGACTCTTACACTGCACATTAACAAAAAAAAATGTTTTGTTACCAAAGTCAAAAAGAAAAACCAGTATAACCATGCTCTAGGGGATCAAATGTTACAAAGTGATAAAACTTGAAAGAGAAAAAAATATTTAAAGAAGTCTCAGAAATTTTGGAGATACAATTAATAATTTTTGAATGTTTGAAATTGCAACATTGACGTGTCGTGTAATCAGTAAAAACTGCTGGATGTGTACGTATTTTAATATTTTAATTTTTTATTTGTTCTTAAAATAGATATATACAGAGTTTGAACTTTATATTCAACTTCACATAGGAGCTAGGGGTCCTCAAAGTGCTCTCCACACAGTGCTGGTTTACATACTATTACATACATACTATTACCTTCTATACAGAATTTAAGCATTTTAAGAACCCTCCATGGAAAGGGGATTGGTGTGCAATGATTTGGCACATTCTACCTTTATTTAACCCTATTGGTTTTAGGTTCTCTTACTGTTGTACAGTCCTTCTGGCATGTTTCCCTTTGTAACTAAAACCCACATATATTTTTACTCATCCCATACTGTGATTTGAGGAAAATAATTTTATGCTTAAAGAACTATTAAAATATTTGCTTAAGAAATTATCCAGTAATTATTTGCAGGGGGGGCTTGTCTGCAGGTAGCCTTCTGTAGCTAGTAGGACAGGATGCACTATTGTGAAGAGACACCATTTTGGAGGCACCTTTCTTTGACCAGGTGGGCACACCACCAGCCCACCAAAATTGCTGCCAGTTTCTCTAGTGCTTGGAAGCAGGCAAGCCTGCCTTACATGGGCCTTTTCAGAGCTGAAAAACAAGGCTGGCTGGTTGTTCTTTGCTTCTATAAAAATTTGGGCTACTGAATCAGCAGGAGCTGAGACTCCCCTTGTACTTGGGGGCAGTCCCCCAGTTCCAGGGTCATCCAGCCCCCATGGAGATACAGCTGCTGGACTGGGAGGGAACTGAGTCCCATTGGTGATTGCCCCCACAGATGAAGATAAGGCTGACTGCAGGCATCTCTGCAGGAAGCAGACACTGATCTCCAATATCTCAATCTGACATAAAACTGGAATTTGTGGCTACTCAGGGAGTTAATAAAGCTTCGTACCAACTACGGACAACAGATCTTTTCTGAGGGGGGCAGCTATGCCTCCCTCCTCAGCCACTCAGTTCTTGGGCAGCCTGATTCTTGCTGAGATCAGCATCATTCCATATTATTTGGAGCACTGCACATACACATATGGAGTCAGGTTTTCTGCTACTTTGCATCTTGTGTGCATGCTTACACCAGCACAGGGTGGATGAGGAATGCTCTGCTTTATCTTTCAACAGCATTTAAAATTCTTCAGTAATTTAAATGAACCACAAGATTGAGGGCAATGACAAATGTAGTCTGTGCCCTTTCAATGCACATCAGCTATGTTCACAGACATTAGAGTGACTGGACAGTATTAATACTTTTACTTTCTTTTTTGGTAAGCCTTTTCATTAACAGTAAAATAGCATAAGCAGTTCCTTGAGGGATTGATGGTTTACCAAAGCTCCTTTGAAAAATGGTAAAGTAGTTTTGAATTTTAGAGCTGCAATTAGCTTCACAGATCTGTCATAAGGCTGATTTACAGAAGCACTGAGAAGAGATAGCTCCTATAAGCTCTAATTGGAGCCATGGGTTCTTAGTCTGAAAAGTCAGTCCCTCAGCTGAATATCTAAAAGGTAAAGATCCAAATTATAGTATTAACATAATGTTGTGGGAAATGTCTTAATCAAGTAATAGGGAGAAGCAAAAATGCGTCCTCACAAAAGGCAAAAACTAAAAGCTATGTATTGCACTTCTTATGAAGATGTAAGAGGGCCCCCCTGCTGCTTTTATCCCTCAAAACTATCTCAAATTAAGCTTAAAATAGAATGGAAAGGAACTAAAATTAAAAAGCAACCAAAAGGTTTGAATCCCCTTGTTCACTCGGTTATTGCTTTCATAAATCAAAACTAGACAGCATATGAATTGGCTGTACTCACATTGTTGTTTACTTGCCGTGCAGCTACGGGGCCATGGCAAAGCAAAACAAGATGATCATTGTTTCAACCAGACCCAGAGTCTTTAGCCTATCCCCTGCTGTCTGTTCCAGCTTTCTGGTCAGACCAGCAAAAGCAAGAACTAACGTGTTGTTTGGCTGCTGCTTTATTTTCCCTCACTCTCAGATCCCTGATTGACTTGACTGTGATTTAAAGGAATTCAGTTTTGTTGTGGCAGTTTGGGAGAAAGTCACATAACAAATGCCAGCCTTGCCAAAAATGGTAAATGCCATGGAAATCACAGTTGTTTTAAGAGCCAAAACTTACAGGTATTTATGGAAGGTAGTGCAATTTTAAGCATTTTAAGAACAAAAAAAAAAAAAAAAAACCCCAGAAACTAAAAACAAGACTAGCAAAAGGCAGTGTTATGCCTTCTAGGACCTTTTTATTGCTTCTACATAATGGTTGCTTGACACTTAGAGCTGAAATGAAAGATGGCATGGGCAAGTTAAACATACAGGCAGATAAGATGAATTGCCCTGTCAGAGTGTTTCTCCTCATCATCTCCAAACAGCTCTGCAATTAAAAAAAAAAAAAAAAAAAAGCCACTGTTTACTTTTGTGTATATAAAAAAGGAAAGACCTTCTGACGACACCATGAAAAACTTTAGTTTTTGTTATGGCTCCAACCTTCCGCCTATCCTCTCTCATGGGTCCTCAAAGTTTACTGAGCTCTCAGCACAAGATCAAGACCTCTCATGAGCTGTTCTTTTCAATTGCTAGCACTAGTACTTTTCCCCTTCTCTGTATTTGGGTCTCAGAAACATATGGCTGGTTTTGCTTGGCCATCATGAATGATAGTCCCATATTGTCATAGCTGTCAACTTGCACAGAAAAATTCTCAAGTGTCAAATTGTGTTTACTAATATAAATAAACAAATTGAAGAATACAGACTCCTCCCCATGCCTTGGCAACCCTCCTAAAGAAACAGCTTTGTTTATAATCTCTGCCTCAGTTGCTCTCCTTTCATGCTTGCTTCAATTCATTTTGTTGAAGTTGTATACCCAAAGCAAATATTAAAAATTATGGGGAAAAATTCATCAACACCAAAAATTGCTCAGAGGGTGCATCAAGTGTATCTCACTCACTGTGTGATTTCAGTTTTAAGGGAAAGTATAATTTTCATAATCAGCCATCTTCAAGCAATGAAGGATGTATTGACAAATTTAGAGAGGCGCAGGACAATGTAGTTATTTACCTACTTTTAAAGCACTAAGTTAGAAGGGCATTTCAAGGGTAGGTTCTTCACCTTTAACATATGGCAAATAATGCCACTAACTTGAATGGATTCATTGTGGATTTTCAGGTAGTTTAAGTGAAAACACATTTTTCCTTTAATATTAAAACATGCTCATTAAAGCTGCTTTTTACTGTGTTTATACCTCTCCCTTTAGCAGTGCAGCACTCTCTGGTCTCTAATAGTCAAATAGTCAAAGAGCTATGAAAGGGCAGAAAGCAATTTTACTGTTCAAAACTCCATTATGCTTGAAAAAGAAAAATAAACAAACCTAAAGACAAACCCGTTCCCTCTGCATTCAATCACCATGATGAGAGAAAATGCACATTTTTGTAATCAAAGCTGTATGAAGCCTTCAAGTTTCTGTGACATGTGGATGGCAACAGATTAGTGGGTCAGTTCACATGATCTGAGCTGATACTGCATGCAAACACGTTTCTCTAAATATTTCCACCACTTGTCAGTTTTCAGTGGGGCACCTGCCTATTTTCACTTTGTTGGAATTAATGTAGCAAAGGAGCAAAACTTACATCCTCTGGAGTTTGCAGTGGGAGCAGACATTCTCTTCTGGATGTAGACACGCAAGTGGTAGAGTTTATGGGCTTGCTCAGATCATCTGTGGAAGCTGTGGGAGCTAACCTCACAGCTTGATTTTGTCTGAAACAGATTAAGGAAAGTTAAAACCAATCACTCTGCCAGCAAAACTATGGGGGCAATAACTCTGTCAGGTTTAAAGAGCAACTGGGACATACTGGGGAGAAGAAATCTCATTCCCTTGCATGGCAGGATCTGGAGGAGGACGTCTGCCAACAAACAGAATGACTCTGGACAAGAGGAGCAGCTCCACAGTGTCAGGAGCAGTAGCTTTCCAGAGCTGACCCGCTGTCCTCAGATGGATGGACTTGAAGCAGAACAGGCTTGTTCATTCCTGGTCTGAGACAATACCCATTCAAATCGAGGGAAATATTCCCACTAACACAGTCATGCTGAGCAGCCTTTGGCTACTTCTCTAAGGCTGTTGACAAGGGCCAGTAGTTACTGTGGAATATGTGGCTCAAGATGAAATCCTTTCAGTGATTTTGCTAGGGAGAGAGGCAGAGAACAGGGTACAGCTGGTGCTGGAAACAGCTTTGAGCCTTTCCAGTTGGGATGAGGGAGTTTCTCTTTGCTCCTGGGGGGGCAAAGCCCCCCGGGTGTTGTGCAGCAGCTGTGGTCCCCGTGCTCCCTCCGGGGCTTGGAAAGGCAGCCCATAGCCACTAACACCTGACATGCGCGAGATTTAATTCCTGTTTTGGAGGTGAAACACAGCACAATTACTGAATCTGTTTCAAATTATAACCCAGCTTGGGTACAGTCTGCAAACTACAGCCCTCCTTGCTCAGCATTTGTCCACGGCAGACAGAAAGGCTTAAATAAAGTTTATATATTGAAGCCAGCCTGACAGCAGCTGGGAAAATGCTGGAGTAGGGCAGAGTGGAGCCCAGCTCTCGCCTCCTGCCAACGGAGGCAAGGCAGGAGTGAGATGGAGACTTTGCTGGGGGAAGCAAAGTCTCCTTCCCACCCTGTCCTTCCGTGGGGCAGCATATGGAGTCCCCCACCAGGGAGGAAGGCGTGCAGGGGTGCCCACGCCACCACAAGACAGAGGCTGCTGCTCCTGCACTGCCAGCACAGGCCCAGCTACAGCTACTGCTGGCCACCAGCAAGGCTGGACAGAATGGAGGAAGCAGCCTTCCCTCCTCTTCCTCTCCACCGGGGCTCTGTGCTTTGTCTCTGGGGGGCAGATCAGGCACTGCTGTGGGGCGGGCATTCGGGGCCTCCGGGCTGTGGCAGAGCCCGGCTGGACCTGCCAGCAGGGAGAAGAGGTCAAGCAGCACTGCTGCATTGGCAGCTCTGTCTGAGCAAAATCCCTGAATCCCACACAGCATTTGCAAATCCAGCCAGAAGCTGAGGCATGGTGCAGGCACTGCAGGGTGTTTATTCCCCAGCACCTCCCTGCTGGTTACTGACAGCATGTATCATTTTGGAGAGGTACCCCAGCATCTTGCTCCTCCTTGATGGAAAGGCACAGAGGCACAGCTGTGCTTGAGTAGTGGAGGCCCCTCTGCTATTGATTCCTGCCCATTCAGCCCTGCTGTGGTAAATAAAGTAGGTTTAGTGTGAGCTGTTTGCACCAGGGTTAGATTTATTCTCAGTGAGCATGGCTGTGCCTGACATTAGGAACATAAGTTGCACAGAATCTCATTTTTAATATCCTCTATAACATGCTTTGTGGTAAAGTGTTCAACAAAGGAAAGGAGATTTTTGGGAACAAACAAAAAGTTAAGCCAACATGTTACAGCAGTTTCTAATGTAGGATACCTGCAAAACCAGAGCTCACCATATGCTAAAAGTATCGTATATTTCTTGTACCTATGGGAAAGATTTTTCTCTTATATCTGAAATGGACTGTATTACAAACAGCTTGTTAAATGTGTGACAGATCGGCTTGAAACGATGGTCCTTGTACTCTACAGGCCTGCACATTTGCTAATAAACTGACTACATATACAAACAGTCTGTTCCAGGGTTTAAGCTCCTATTACACTGGTTCATGTTTCAACATGCAGCCACTCTGTAGTTTGTGTTTTCAGCAGAACGGGTAAGTGGATGCATATGCATTGCAATTCCAGACATCATTCCATACCAGATGTGGTGCCTTTATTTTTAGTACTGCAGGAGTGTCTGCTGACCCTTTCTCACCCCATGTCTAATGAAAGATTGACTGCTCTGGGTTTTCTTATGTTGAATTATATATTAGAGGACAGTGGATTTAAAAATTAATTCAAGATTAATTTAGGGATGACTGCACATGGAATTATTTGGCCAACAGATGAAAAATGAAAATTTCACTACAAAGAAAAAAAAATTGTAGAAGTGTCAAATTTTAATCCAATTTTCTATAAAGAATGATCATATTCTGAGACCCTTCTGAGGACTACAATTAATCATTCAGAGTGATACCCCTTTTCCACTTGCTATGCAAACTCCCTTCTGAGCCAAAGCACCATCCGTGCTCCTCTGAAGTGGGGATTCATGTGCTCAGTCAGTAAAATAAATTAGCACTGTACCAAATGGCTCCAAATTCAGGAAACACAATGGCTGAAGCATAGACTTAGGTGAAAGGAGACACAGCTTTTTTTTCTTTTTTTTTTTTAATGGACTAAAAGGGAAAAAAATCTAGTCCCACTTCTAGCCAGATTTACAGCTTCTACAAAGGCTTGCAACTTTTTAGGCAAATGAGAAATGAATCAAAAGCCAGAAAATAGTTCTCTTTCATTTGAGGCTCTGTTAAATTTTAATGGAAGTGCCAGCTGTAATACAGACACTGCTGATTCACTAAATCAAAATGAACACACAAAAATTAACTAAATTTTATCATATATCTTTAACTGTTGTGGGATTTTTATATTAAATAAAGTAAGAAGAGACTATAATGAAAAGCAGGCTAAGCAGGCTAACAAGGTGGATGCTAGGAGTTCAATTTACTGAGTAAGGATACAAATGTTTCAAAAAAGGAATAAATAATTCCTTTTAACTAGTAAATCTTATTTGTGAAAACAAGACTGTGTTAATTAAAACTCTCAAATTGTCATTATTCAATGATATGGTCCCATGTTTATTCTTTTTCAGTCTGAGTATTTTAATACTACATAATTTTTTATTGTTTGTTGGAATCCTTTTATGGATATAAGGTACATGGAGGATGAAAAGAGGAAAACAGAGATAATACACTGTATTTTTCAACTGGCAGAATTATTTCTGGAGATAATTTTTTTCATATTCTCATATCCACAATTTCATTTGTTTGGATTTTTTATATCAGTTCTTAAAATTTTACAGTGTCTATTTTTCAAATTGGCGACTGAAATGTAGATAATGAAGCCTTATGCAAATGAAACTGTAAACTGAAAAGAATTGTATGAAATTGAATGCACTTTCCATTGTGGAACATAGAAGATTTAAAGGCCCTGCTGCAATATATGAATAGTACTGAGCACATAGTGTATGTTAATGACAAATTAACTGGGCAGCAGTGGGTGCAGGATAAAAATTGCATCAAATCTGGGGTTGCAGCCTGCAGGAACAGAGCAGCTGATCTGCATAAGCTCTCCCTATCTCCCAGTCCATGTGGCATGTTTCTCTGGCTTGTTACCTTATTAGAGAGGAAAACATTTATAAAGGGACTCCTGGAGGCTGGCTGATTTCTTGCTGAATCAGCCAGCTAGCTATTGAATTGATTTCTACATCTTCCACCTAAGGAAAGCTAGAAAATGTTTTTAATTGAACATTCCCTTAATTTACAGGACATGCTGCTGCAGAAAAGGCTGAGAAAGGCAACTAATGCAACAAATGTGTCTTCTATGTTTATATACATAGCAATGATGAGGTCTTTTATACATTGGAAATGAATGGTTATTTAATATGTGTTATTTACCGAAAAGCAATGCATAAACCATTAAATGCATGTAACAGAAACAGAGATGAAGTAGCATTTGATTTTGAAAAATAAATGAAATCTAGTGTGGAGAGAGGTTTTGAATAAGGATTTGCTTCCAGTGTACGGTGAATAAGAATAAGGCCCTGTTCTTCCCATGATCAAACACCAGTGACACTGAAAATTGTTTTGACAATAAGATCACTAGTTTTCAAATTAATCTGCTAAAGCTCAAATATATTTCATTGTGCTAGCAGGAGAAAGGTAATTTTGCTAACTCTATTTTAACAGATCTTTTTTCTGTCAAAAACTTATAACTTAAAAATGCTTCTTAGAGTATTTAAGAAAAAAAAAATGCAAAAATATTTTCTTGCGTGGTGCAAGATGTATAGGTCTATTATTTATAGCTTTATGATAATTCTGTAGAAATCTGAAGTTTCCCCTATATATCCAAAGCAATTTCTACTGGGAGGTCTGGCCTCCCATACTGTTCTAGCATGAAATTAACACAGATTTTGAGAAGTAACACAGGTTGGATTTATTACTACCAAAATTACCATCTGCCATTTTTTGGAAGTTTAGTATTTTTGGATTAAAACTGTCAAATATACTGACCTCTGCAGAGTACTTGAGAGGAAAAAAGAGGAAAAAAAGGGGAAAAAAAGGGGTAAAATAAGGGTTAGTCAGTCCTAATTTAAAATTAGCATTTAAAATGTCTTCAATACTTTAAGATCTAACATCATCTTCTAACACCGGCTCAAGATGAGCAGGTCCAAAGTTTTATTCCAGCCCCTGCTACCAGTCCATTGTGTAACCTTGGGGAAGTTTGCAGCATGGGGGATAACAATTACCGAGCTGTAGCCTCATTGACCTAAGCATTTGTATTTTCCTGCTTTTTCAGTTTTTTATCCCAATCTGTAAGTTTACAAGGCAGTACCTGACTTCATAAGCAAGTGCTCTAGGAGGGATTTAAATCTCCAGGCTTTGGGGCATAAGCCAGCCTGTAATGCTAAACAAGAGAAACTTAGCTTGCAGGCAGATTATCTCCAAACTGCCAGATGCAGCATTTCTTTGTCTGAGGCAGCTGGTACTGACCACTCTTGGAGATAGGGTACTAGGAGAGATGGATCACTGCTTTGATCCAGTATGGCAATTCTCAGGCTCTTCGACAGTGCCAATAATATTACCGGCATTCAATAACAATAATAAGATTTTGTGGTAGGAATTTATCTAATGAGATCAAATAAAGAATCAAAATTTGGTGGCCTGGGGAAGGTTCCTCATATGTCCAGATGTCTAAAACTTACTGAATGGAAGGAGGCTTTTTTCCCCATGGTAATTTTAAACACAGATTTTCAAGTTTCCACTTTTGGAGCCTCCTAAAATAATAGTAGTGGTTGCATAAAAAGATACTTGAGAAAGGGTGTAATATACAATTAATGAATATGAAAGTAAAGTGGGAGGAAGGAGTAGAAAGTTTGTAAAATTTTGCAGGCTATAAGTGTGCAGGTTGGAAAGTGACAAATAACACTGAATTACACAAATAACCACGAATGGAGAGGCAGGAAATAGAGCAAGTCTTGTTGCACTGTCCTCAGAGTACATTATAGTTTGTACATTAGTGTTTTCCAGCAACAGAGTCTGGGAATCAAAATTATGCCAGCAGTTAGCAGCCAACATCTGAAAGCTGCAAAGCACTGAGTTCCCTCTGATGGAGGTGGACATTTGGAGATTGTGAGCACTAGGAAGATTTGAGCTTTGATTAGGGGCAGTGGCTTTTGCTTTGCTTCACTTTGCTAGTAAATTCTGTTGTAGGAAAGGACAGGGAGCCATGACTCTGCTGGAGCTGCGTTAGTCCGTAGGTTAGAGTACTGTGATCCCAGATGGTTGAAGCAACGCCAGCTGGTAGCACTTGGACAAAGAGTTCAGTCTGATGAAACACAGCCTGACAGCTGGTATCAGATGCTGGAGAACTGTAAGTTTCAGTGAACGTGTTGCTATTGGAGTCATGACAAAAATTTCAAGGGAGAAAAGAAAAATTAAATTTGAGAGACATTAGTAGAGGATCTCATCTGCATTGAAAGAAGAGCTCAGCCATGCTTTGCTGATGTTGCCAGCCGAGGACTTGGCCTGAAGATTCTAAGGGCCTGTTTACACTACAAAATAGCAGGAACTTAGTTCAATTTCTTGTTCAGAGGAGCCACTGACACGTTCCAAAAACAAGCTTATACTTGAGGCCATTAGCTCATTTGCTAAACGCTGGATCCAGTTGCATTGCAGTATTTTGGCAATGGTCCCTTACTTTCAGTTGTAGTGCTAAAGGGACAAAAAGCCAGGATTCAAACTTTACGAAGATTATAAACTAAAAGACAGCATTTTTGACTGCACCTAAAGATTGACAAGAGGAGCAAGGAGACATATAAAGGGAGTGCTCTGCATGGGAATGTAGCTGCATTTTGTGACATTTAGGCTTCCGGCAGACACAGACTTTAATAAACTATGTCATGGGTAATGAAACTGAGACATTTTTGAGACAAGAGACCACTTTGAAAGAAAAGTTTTTTTGGCTTGGCACAGGTGGAAAGACAGCCAACCTCACGTTTGGTGGACACTGTGCCCTGACCATCAGCACTTTGGGAGGAATCCAAGGTACACTTCCCTTACTTTCTTTGATCATCTGTGTCAGTAGTTTCTCGGTACTTTACACTTAGAGGTCCCCACCCCCGTGCCAATATTTCTGATTTTTGACATACCATCCAAGACTCTCTGTCTTTCCTAATCAGCCTGTTGCATATTTAAGCATATTTACATCTGTGGGGCTGGGATTCATCTGAAATTATTTTTACAGTGTAAATGCTAGGCATCAAATCTAAGCATCTGGACTTTCTCAATAGCTAATTGAGAGAATAAAACATGATTGAAATAGGTGGCATGAATTGTCATTTACAGAAGCCTATTGCCCTCCTTTGGGTATAGAAAGAGTATAATGGCCTTCTCAGTGCAGATGTTATTAGTGTTTGTTAGGTTAAAGTCTGGGTGGGTCAGTCCCACTGTGTTTGATATTTTAAGGCATATCCCTCTTGGCATGATTGGTTATGTAGGTTAGGTGTGTCCCCATTCATCACATCACTGCGGTGACTCCCGTTTGCCAACAGCTAAGTCTTCCCTTTCATTGTGGGAAAACCAGCATTTTACTTGGGGCTGAGACTCTTGTGGCAGCACTGTGCCCTGAGATATCTATGCCCTTTTGTGCATTTATCTCTAAATACCAAACAAACAAGATTGGGGAAGTCTTAGAGCAATTCAAAAGACTGGATAGTAAAGGAGGCATAAAAATGTGTGTCCAGGCTGATGCACCAGGCACACGCCTGCCACATACGATGTTCTGACGTATAAACTCAGTTGGAAAACCTCTTAAAAAATGGAGTATCAGTTAACCTTGGGAAAGGGTCACACACTCATCCAGCCACCCAGTCAGTCCCCCTCTGCAACAGGACAAGAGGAGAAAACAGGATGAGAAAACCCCTCAGTGAAGAAAAAGACAAAGGGATCACTTAACAATTGCCATCATGGGTAAAACAGACTAAATGAAGGGAAAAACAACTTAATTTATTGCCAGGTAATATAGATTCGAGTAGTGAGAAACAAGGGAAAGCATTAACCAACACCTTTCCTCTTCACTTTCTCAGGTTCAAGTCCAGACCCTCTCACTTTCCCAAAGGCACAGGGTCGGTGGAGGAGATTACAGCCCAGATAGAGCTCTTCCTCTCTGCAGCTCCTTCACATTCCCACCTTTCCTGTGCAAGTTCCTAGTGGGCTGCAGTCCTTCAGGAAAGACCTACTCCTGTGTGGATTTTCCATGGGCTGCAGCTTCCTTTGAGGCACATCCACCTTCTGAGGCACAAGGTGCTCTGGTCCGAAGTGTGGATTTTTGCTCCACCATGGTCTACCAGCTGAAGAGAAACATCTGCCAGAGAGCTTTTCCTCTTTCCAGGCACCAACAACTGATACAGGGGGTACAAAGAAAGGTCTTCTACCTACTCACTGTAGAGACACTTCTGTTTGCATATTTGTCTTTCAAATTTTCTCTTTCTAAAGGTTCTTTTCTAATTAATTTTTTCTTTCCTTTTTTTATCTTTTCCATTTGGCTTAAAAAATAAAGGGTGGAAAACAAATGGCACACCACAAAAGGAGAAAAGCAGACAACTTATAAAAATGAAAGCTTTCAAAAGCAAATCATTTTGTTATACAGCTTTGTCTTAAATAAAATTTTTAAAAAATTAAAAAAAAACCCCAAAACCAAAACGAAAAACCTCAAAGGACTTTTCCTAGAAAATATTCAATATTCAAAAGTGTTTTTTTTTAAATGTGTTCTTATGAAAAGCCAGCGAACCAGACTTTCAAAACAAAATAATGAATGATGCAGAGAAACCTTTTATCTCCTTCTTTAAGAGTGTCATCAGACCAAAAGGGCAACCTCATTCTTCTTCCAGAGCTCTAAGGACAAGGAAACTTTTATTTTCCTGGATGGCGCCTAAATGTAATGAGATAATATCCAAAAGACAATCTGGGAAAGGCAAGAACAAAATGCTTGCTCTCTATTCTATCTATATTTTGTAATTACTCAGAGTTATTCTAAGTCAATAATCAATGCCATTTATTCCAGTGAGAATTATTTAATGGCTGTGGGAGATCAAGTCATAACTCATTCAATAAGTTGCATGTATTTCCTCTTTACCTTGTCCCTCTCACTGTTTGTCACATACACCCATTGTATAATGTTTTAAATTAAATGGAGAAATTGAGGGCAGGAAGTTTGACTTGTATGTCAGTTTATTAAAATTCTCTTTTCCACTGGTGCTTCTAAATGCTGTTTCAACTGGAACAAAGAAATCTGGCATAATTTTAGTTCCTTAAAGAAATGAAATATTTATTACTTTAATTAATCAGTGGAGTTATTAAACTGGATTTTCCTTATTTTTCACTGTTTTATTTTCTCTAGTGAAATATGTTGGTTTTTTTTTTTTAATTAATTTGTTATTATATTTTTGCTAATCATTTTGTGCGAATCCTTGTGTTACGCTACACAATTCTATCAGCACAGAAGCTTTTCTGAAAAAGCAGTAAGAGAAAATGAGACCCTAACCCAGCAAATCTGCACCTAGCAGAGCTTTATTTAGTGCAATTAAAAGAGCCATCGTTTTTCTTACCACTGCTTGGTGGTAGGCACCAGGCTGCCACTTGCAGAGGTGCCAACTGCACGCACCATTGAGTGCCCTTCCTGCAGATGCGCGATTTACCAGAGCTCGGGACGGAATGAGGTGACAGCGCAAGCAGAAGCTGAGCAAAATAAGGGAAATCAACACTGACCTTTTATACTGCTCAAGTCCTTGCAGTGAGAGGTGGGGATGACCCCCTGATCCACCCATGGAGGGGACAGGTATCATGGCACTCTGGAAGTGCATTAGAGGAGAAAAGAGCAGACTGCAAGCAGCAGTAGGAAATTCAGTTTCAGGAGATTTATGAGCAGAGGTGTCCAGAAACCCAGTGAGGAGCCTCTTGAACTGCAAAGCTGTGTTAGGAGAAGCTTATTCCCTCCCTCTTCCCCAGCATGGGCACACTGGGCAGGTGCTAGGACATTCTGATGTCTCGCCTTGATTTATTTATTTGATGAAAAATAATGAAAGGGATGATTCTCAAGAGTCCTTGGAGATTCCATTAACTCTGCAAATTGAGCATATTGATAAGTTGGTGATTATTTTGAAATGAACTAGAGAAATTGAAAGGAAAAATGATTGTAGGAAGGGCCTGTTTAATGTGCAGAGATTTTAAAACGTAGGTAATATTTCAAGTGTATCAAAATACAGTAAAAAGACCAGGGGTTAATTATACTGGCATGATAGTTGAAACCACATTATTATAATTCTCTTGGAAAGCACTACGGAGCATATGGAGCGAATGAGGAGCCTATGTGTGCATAATAAGTTCTGTATGGGGATAAGGTGAAGGAGCAAGAGCTCTCTTGTGTGTAAGAGGCACTAAATAAGGGGAAGAAAATGATTTAACTACTCGATGAATCAACTTTGTACGTAGCAACGCACTTGCAGTGCCCTATCTCTTAAATAGCAACATACATAAATTCACTCACTGCCATGATTCATCTTTACTTTACACAGCAAATACTACCCCAAACAGTCTAGAGAGCACATGCTGGAGAATTGGCTGTTCAAAGACATGCTCATATGGCATCAGAAACTTTGTATTTTGTGCTGTGCAGAACTGTTAAGTGTTTGCATTACAAGCTTGCTTCCCTGCTACTGATTTTTTCTTTTATTTCTGGATAGATTTTGATGTTTCCAGTTCTAAAGTCACTGGAATTTTTAGTGTGTGCAGGGATCTGACTTGACTCTTAAAGAGTCATCTCAGTAATGGAGACCAAGAGAAGACAAAAAAACCTCCTTGAAGTTACTTCTCAATTTGAAAAGATTCTGCTGGTGGCTTTGAAGTGTGGGTATTTGCTCACCTCACTGAAAATTAATTTTAAGCACTTAACAATAATGTGTCAAAAAAAAAAAAATTAAACCTCAAACTCAGACTAGGGGACTAATTTTTAGGTGACTAAAGATAAGTGTGGTGAATCCAAACCAAAAGACTGATGCTTGTTAAGAAGGAGAAATTACGATGGACAAAGAATACAGAGAGAATGTGCAGAAAAAACATCATAAAGTGAGTCTTCAGCTTAGTTTCCACTCAGTATAGTCTGTGCTGAGCAGAACCTTTAGGTCATGAAAAAAATGTTTTACTAATAAACAGTAAATTACTCAGGATATAAGAAAAGTAGCCCAGTTCTGTAGGTGGAGCTATGAACTAGGGTCTGGTTCTATTTTTAGGCCAGCACACCTAAATATTTTTAAATCTTTCAGGGACTTGATCATGTAATCAAATATTCCATGATGTGAGATTCAGAAAAAAAGTGTGGAATTAAAATAACAGAGGCCACCTGGAATTTTTGCCACCTATAGAGTAACTGGTATTGTTTCTCTTATATTGTTTTAGCAGAATTGTTGCATGCACTAACTAATTAGAATAAGGTGTAGAAAGGCAGTAAATGCAGTGTTTGCTGGAAATATTCACTGAGCTTTGCCAAACTAATCTCTCATGCTCAGTTTATAGAATTTATAATACATTTGGGACTATATTTCTTGTCTTTTAATGTCTGCATTTACTTTCACTTCTAATGAATTGAGGATACCAATATTGATACTTTAACTGTTAAAAGTCTTAATTTACAACATTTCTACTACAAAATAGAAAACAAAAAAAGCACTAAATGCTTTAGAAACCAAAATCTGTTACAAAAACTCACTGTGTAGCTGACGGCACTTCTAGGAATCTGCTATAATTGACTTAATCTTCTACTACCAACAAAAGAAGAAAGAGGACCTGGAGTTGTTTATAAGACTGTACCATATAAAGGAATCATTTTTAGAAGTTTATCAGAGTTACATTTGGGCACATGAATACAACTGCCATGAAAAGGCCAAACTATGTGGCACACAACCACTTCAGTAGTAGGATTCTTCATAAAACCAGTCTCACAAAAAAAAAAAAAAAAAAGTATATATATGCGTATATATATATATATAAATCCTTAAACATTTTCTCATTTTCTTTAACTGAAAGTAAAAAAAGGAAAAAGGAAGGTAAACCCCTAGTAGAAGAATTTCCAGGCTCAAGAACTGAAAGTCTTTCTCCAAAATCCGTCATGTCTCTTGTTGAGAGAAGAAGGAAGCAGGTGATAAGGCATAAGGAATATGTTTTAAACATTTGAAGGCTAATCATTGACCTTAAATTTGTCCAGGTATAAGCTGTTACAATAATGCAACATTATTTTGTGTAAATACATCTTAAATTACACTTAGGGTTGTAGCTACTGCATCTCATCAGTACTCAAATATGGTGTCCATTGGAAATACTATAGTGAATTCCACAACAGATGGACAAATAAATTGGAGAATAGAAAATAAACAGGTAAATAAACCAAACCTGTTTGGCTAGGTGAAGAGAAGGATGAAAAGTAATTTGGTCACAGTATGTACACAGTTAGGTTTGGAAGCTGAAAATAATTAGGCAAGGGCATTTCAGCCTTTCTGACAAATGTATATTTATCTAACCTCAACTTTCAGCCAGTGTCTGGAAGCTGTTCCTTATGTAAGTCAAAAGCTGTCCAATGATTGGAAGCTGAAGATAAACAAATTAAATCTCAAAATAAGAAGATATTTCTTAACAGAGAAAGTTAACTAAAGATCAGAACCTGTTTTTTCTTCACATGAAGATGGTGAATTCACCATTAGTTTAAATGCAGCTGTAAAACAGGGACACATTAATCCAGCTTCTGAAAGAAAACGTGTAGCCTGTGGGAAATGCGGAAGAGAAAGGACTGACGGGTATTTGCTACAGGCTCTCTAATGGATTCCTTGTTATTGCAAGGATACAAGGCATTAATGGAAACTTTAGTCTGTGTTGTTCCTCTGAAGTGCTTTCATCTTACTCAAGTTCTCCAGCATGAGTAGATAGGGATAAGAGGATGAAACTCAGTGGCTTCAGAGTATTGAGGTTAGAGTATATCCCCCTGGACTTGCAAGGAGTGAAATGATGGATATGAGAGATCTGCAGGAGATTTACAAGGAGTCCCTTTGTGCCTGAGCCTTTGCACACACCATGGGGTACACAGCTCCAGCTGGCCCACTGCTGGCAGTGTTGCTGGATGTCACTGGGGCTGTCCAGGTGTTGCTGGATGTCACTGGGGTGCCTAAGTTTGTACCAGGTTACATGTCCTCGAGAGACCTACCATTCCTCTGACAAGCTTCTCATGTGTGTATCAGTCAGAAACACCCTTGGGGATCCAGGAGGCACATTTTCCTAGAGATGAAAACAAAGATAAAAATGAAAGCAAGGGTCTGGGGGGGGAGGAAACTGAAGTTTGTTCTGTTTCAACAACTGGAGGCCAGAAGGGAGGCACCCTATTACATACAATGAGACCAGTGCTTAGATAAGCAAAGGAAATGGGGGAAGAAAACAGATGCAAAGTGCCTTTCCCAAGATCACACAGCTGGCCAGCTGGGAGCCCATCCGGAGCCTATGAATCCTCCAGCATTTCTGGTGCAAGCCATTGAGCTGAAATATATTTATAGTTTTGACTCTTGCAAACAGAAGTAGTCAAGGGGAAAATGTCATCGTTTGCATCAGCTAGTTTCCCTATCTGCATAAAACAAGTATTAAAGACCTCAGGAAAGACATCCTGACCATTAGGAATTTTCAGTAATGGTACAATGATGACCGAAATACTGGAAAATAATTGATAGTATTTGTTCATATTAAAATTTTGCCTTCCCTCTCTCTGGTATCTTTTGTTTTATTCTTAGTGTAAATAATTGGTTGTGTTGTCTAAAGCATATACTGTGTTTATTAGGTGGGAGCATAAAACAAGGCTCCAGATGTTTGATCAGGACCTCCTTGTTCTTCTCCCTCCCTTTTTAATGAAAACATTGAAAAAAAAGGCAATACCAACAAAAGTAGAATCCAACAGAGAGAGTGTGTTCAGTGAACCTCTGTACCCCTCCTGTATGCTCCTCCTCTGTACATCCCACTGTAAGGCACATACAAGAACATTTGTAACACATGCCTCTAGCCAAGGGTAGCAACTGGCAGGCATTCCCAGTGTGCTGCAATGGGCTACAGCTCCCTGGAAAAGTGAGATTTCATCTTCACAGCTATGCTGAGACAAAGAGGGAGCTGGAACAAGAAATGCTACCAGCCACTCTGAGCTCCTATGCTTTGGTATGGTAACACACTAACTCAAGGTATTGTGAAAATATTACTTTTAAGTAAAAAAGCTTGGTAATTTGGCTAGAATAATAGGGAACATGACACTGTGTCTTCTCTCATTATTTTCAAAAACCTCATTTTGGAGAGCCAGAAAGACAAGTTTAAATTAAACCACATGCATTCTGCTATACAGTCTTGTCAGGCACTCAAGCCTTAAGGAGAGTCAGTTCCTTGGCTTTCCAGAGGTACATTTTAACTCTACTATTCAGCTTCAGCAAGGACCCTCCATAACCACACAAAATCTAGCTATGATTTGATCCATACAACCACCTTTCTCTGGGACAGAAGAGGGAAGTTTAAAGAAGTAAACTTTTCAGCCTGTGTTAACATATTAATTTCATAGCTTCTCAGCTCCTGTGCTCTCATAAATTTAGTACCAAATCATGCTTGATGCACCTACAGAAATGAGCCCTGCTTCCTAGAAGCAACAAGAGCAGCTGCAACTCCAGGATGGGAAGGGGACTTCCCATTTCTCTGTTGCTGCCTGGTGCTGCCCTGGTCACTCCTACTTGGCTTTGTCCTGGCAGACTGTGCTGGGCTGGGCTGTGTGGGCTTTGGGGAAGTAGGCATTCCCCAAATGTGTGGGCATTTCCACATGCCCAACCCCTTCCCACCTGCTGCCCACCCACTGCATTGCAAGAGCCTGCAGGAAACTCCAGAAAAGGTATTAATAGGCTGTCTCAGAGTAAGGGTCAACAGAGGAGCACACATACTGCTTAAATTAGTGCGCTATATTTACAGCAATAATTGCAAGTTGCAGTCACTGGAAGCCTCTTGAAAAGATATGTGGAATGCCCATGACAAATCATTATTTCTTTCCCTGAAGTTATAAGCATGGACTCCCACACTAATGAGTTATCAGACACTTTAAACCAGAATTAAATCTGTGCTTCTTTTTAAGGATGTGGTATATAACTCTAACTGATCTCAGTAGGAGATTAGATAGAACAAAGCAAAATATTCTAAAAATTCCTAATAAAGTCATCTCTCAGTCATGAATAAGCACATAAGCAAGCCTAAGAGAGCATTTTTTTTCATACACGTGATGAAAATAAATTATGTTAAATGAAACAAGTGGAAATAGATAATGAAAATTCAGCATGGAAGTAATTTCAAACTTTTTTTCAGATTCTCACAAAAGCAAAACTCTTCTAATTTTATTCTATTTTACATACCAGTTCTAGAACCTCAATGAACCTTGTGTGCTTAGAATTAGCTAAAGGAGTGCCATCTCTGCTCTTCTTATCAGTATCCCAACTTGCAAACTTTGCTGGTTCCATGGCACTGTGGTGAAAGTACCATGAACACAGGTATTTGCCTGTAGAGAGATATAATTTGGCAGAAAAAACCTCAGTATTACTCTTCAATACTTGAGATCTGGAGGATTTGTTTATTGACACATAAATAAGCTCATAGAGGAAAATGGCCACCTTTGGATCATGGAGAGAAAATAGATCACTTGAGACAACTTTTGACCATACATAAAGTATAGATAAAGGAGAGTAAATGAAAATTCAGCTAGAATGGTTGATAACTTTTGTTTCGGAAACTCTGAGCTCTTTTTGTTTTTACAGCTGCCATTGGAATGTCAGAAAATAACTTCTCAGTTCTGCAGCATTCTCCATCTGGGCATCTCAAGCTTTGTCCATTTTATGGTGTAGAAATAAGCTGAAACAGTGACATTTCATGGGATGGTAAACTGAGCTCCAGAAACTTAGACAAAGTTTGACTTTTCAGTCTTTGGCAAGATGTGAAAACAGAAGTATAATGTCCTCGTATGTAATTTCCTGCTTCTATAAATTTGGCCTCTGTCAATATAAACCAAGAGAAATCTAAGCCCAAATTTCCTCCCACCAAAGCATGAGCTTATCTGAGAGCAGGCTATGCTGCTGTTCTTTTTATAAGAAATAATTCTGGCCACACCTTAATACCAAGGAATGAACATTTGTGGCATTTGAGCAATTGATTTCCCAGACAACATTTCTTATGGTGACTGGCAGAGAATGTTGTGTGGGCTTTCTTTCTCTCCTCGTCTTCCCCCACTCTCCACCCCCCACTGTTGGTCTTGCTGCTGTGTCTTTATAATACTTTGTATGGTGGCATGTCTACTTTGGGAAATGATGATTCCAGTGTGGGTGGATGGAAAGAGATCTGCCAGAGGGTGCAAATTTCAAATTGCTGCCACAGATACACCCTTCTGTGCTGTCTTCTCAAGATACCAGAAAAAGTCTCTGAGGAATGCCTGGGGCTTGACTCTTGGTGTAAAGATAGACATCTACCCCATGCATTTTTCTTTCAATATTAAATAAATAGACAACATAAATAGAGCTAGTGAACTCAAATTGCCTTAATCACTTCTTCATGGAGGTGGCCATTATGAAATCCTTAATGGAAATAATTCAATATTTGTATATTTGTTTCATTATTGGGCTTGGAAAATTGTTTAAAATGCTGCTTCCAAGTCAAGGTGACTCAGCATTGGTAATTTTTACACTAAAGTCAGACCACATGATTTTAAAATATTGAGAAGTACAATGTGTAGAAAATATTCTGAAGTAGGGTGTAATGTTTATAACTGTAAATGTTTTGTTATGTGAAATAGATGAGAAATAGAAACATCAGGGAAGTAGAAAAATTGCCTGAAATAATGTTAGCAATGATATAACATATCTGCCCCAGCAAATAACATGCTTTTCTCAGATGAGAAGAGTGCCTGTCTCTAGCTGGGTAAACTGATTACTCTGGTTTCTGGTTCTCTGCATATCTGTCCTTATTAAAAGGAAGTGCAGAAGTTCAGCTGTGCTGTAGCCTGTGCTGCTGACTCTGTTTCAGGAGCAGGGCTGGAGGGAGATGATACAAGGAGGAAAACAAAGATTTCAGAGACAGAATATTTATAGTAAAGTATTAACTCAAGAAGTCTCTTGCTTAGGAACCATTTTGCTTAGATTAAAAAAATATTTACATCCCTACTTAAGGTTTCTTTTCCCTCAGTGTGGTGTGTACTCTTAAGTGGATGTTTCACTGGAGTTCTGAGTAGCCTGCAATGTCTGTGTGGATTTAATATTTTGTACATGAAAACCTTTGGCTGATGTAAATGTAACTCATCTTCCTTGAAGAACGAGACCAGCAGGTCTAGTCTGCTTTCCATTAGCTTGCATACATGTGTCTGTTACCTAACACAGCACTTATAAGAAAAGTCACCTAACTCATAGTTTCTGTTCAAGATGCAAACACTGAGGGAATAAACTGCTCTGTCTGCTTGTTCTGAGCCCTATTGCACATGCAGGCTGTATCCCTTGGGTCCATCAAACTTCTTTTCTATGGGTATTAACTTACATTATGCCTTCACATTCAATCACTACCAATGCACAATTATTAGAAATCATAGGACTTGTTAATAACATGGATGTATCCCCTTTCACAAATTACTGCTTGGAGTAGAGATGGGGTCTGAGTCAGTGAATACCCTACAGTGCTTTATATCAGTGTATTTATTTAATATAGGAAAAGAAAAAAGCGAATACATGATCTATGTCAGGGATTTTAAAATAGCATTATTCTATGAAGAAATCATAGAAATGAGATTCAGCAAAGCTTAGGCAGCAGTACCCTCTTGTTTCTTAGCTGGATTAGTGCTATATGCTGGTTACTATGAGGGAGGGAGAAGCAATATTATTTTCTTTGCCAAAGAACCCAGGTTCCTCTGCTATGAGGATGCTTTCCAGACTGTGTTAGACTCCAGGAAGTCTCAAACAAGTTTAAAATCCATAGTCAAATAAAAATGGTGTTCCCTTGTCAAAGAAAATAGCCAGATGCTGATACTATGTTTGGTTTTATGTGAACAATTTATTAGGCAGATATATGAAGACCTAATGTGTTACTGATACTTCTTTTTGTTTTGCTCCATTGACATAGAGGTATTTATACAGCTATTCATCCTTTCACAGTCAGAAAACACCCCACAAACAAATAAACAAACAAACCCCCAAAACCAAGAATCCCAAAAATCCCCAAAAACCCCAAAAAACCTAACCAAGCAACCAATTAACCAAACAAGCAAGCAACCAGCCAGAAAAACCCAAATCACCAAAACTCAAGCAAACAAAAGCCAACCTCCAACAACAAAACAAACAAACAAACAAAAAAACCCCAAAAAACCAAAAAACCAAACCGAAAACAAAAACCAACCAACCAACCAAATCCACAAAAAAGAAACAAAAATAAACCCAAACCAAAACCAAAACCAAACCCCAAACAAATTAAAATAAAAACCAAACCAGCCAAAAAAAGCCCCAAAACAAAAAAGAAAAAAACCATAAACCTCAAAATAGAAAACTAGTGTGATGTGACATATGGAGTTATAATCACAACTTTGTTACAGTTTTCACAGGTGCATCTTTGGCTATGGAGATATGTCCTCTTTTATACCTATTGGTACAACTGAAGATGGTGATGCTAATAGACATCCTAGTGGAAGACTCACATTAAACAAAGTCAGACCATTCAGCTCTTACAAACCACTTAGCTCTTACTATCTTCACTGGAAAAGAGATATTGAAAATTGGGAATTGTCTATGGCTTACATTAGTAAAAAAAATATTAAGAATATGCATATCACCCTTCTGTCTTTCACAGTCATGAGGGCAAAACTTTTGAGGTGGGGTCAAGCCAAATACAGATTTCTGACATTGGCAGTGAAAGGGAAAAGAAAAAAGGATAAACAGAGAACTAATGAGCTGTGAATGTTTTAAGTGATTCTTTATTTGTGAGTTTGTAATGGTGTTGAGGTAAAATCTTACTAACATCATTACTCTACCAGTAAAGCTCTATGTGTGTAGAAGGACTATATCTGTTCATTACATATATCATTCAATTTGTGAGCCCATGTAATATATTATTGATAAAGATATACAGAACATGGTATTTCCCCATATGTTGACACATACATGTTTGTGTGTATGATATATATGTGCATACAACAAGAAAGACAAATATATTTAAGCTGTAAGAATCAGACTTGACAGCATCAGTGATACAACACAGCTGTTTTAGGGTGGTTAAACAGACCACTTATCTGTTACAGCCAGGAACAATATCATTGCTGTTTAGGAATGACAAACTGCATGACATTTTTTAAATATGACAGACTGTACCTGAATTCTCAGTGGAACCAGGAAACAAAGCTATTGACTCTTAGTGTCCCAGTACAAGTGCAAAACATTTGTTTTCCAGAAACAGTTTCTGGTCTTCACTGACCAGCGTGCTGCTAAAGTGTCCTGCTTCTCTCACATGAAGTGTGAAAGCGACCTGCTGCAATGTTGCTTCACTGGTGTTTAGAAGCTCTCACCTTGGAAGACTCAAATTTGAAGATTTTGGCACATCTCTAAGTAAGTAAACAAGCCCATATCTAGTCCATTTAAGCAAAACCACAGGACCCTAGAAAAGTCCAATGGACAATTCATATGCATTTAGAGCCTTTTTGAAGTATTTCAGTAGGTTTTTATTTATCTTATCACTAAAAACATTTAGAAAGCCACTGCCATTGAAACAGATAACCCAAGGTTGATGGAGTTAAAACTTCTTTACTTCTTAAAAATATTCACTATTGACACAAGAAAACAACACTTTTTCGAGAAGTCACCTGAGTTTGGGACCATAAATTTTTACATGTCCCTGAATCTTAAGTTAGTGAACTATCTGCTTATGACAACTTTAACCCCAGTAAAATATGAATCAGGGAGCAATATCGAAGCACTTTTGCACCCACATATCCAGAAGTTTTTGAATAATTAGATTTTCTCAAAATCTCCTGAAATAGGTATATACTAATAAATATACTACTAAGTAGTATAAGTATACTACTAGAATATACTGACGAAATTAAAAATACTATAATAGGATATATTCTTACAATTATAAACAATTCACATATCTCAGTTGTCAAATTATTGCTTATCAGACATCCACAGTGTATGAGTGTCTATGTGAGCTGTTTGCCTTTTGCCTGCTGCAGTTGTAAAATAAAATCGGTTTTACTTTGTTTTTCCAAGAAGGTGAAACATGCAGATGAGCCATTATAGCATCTTGGTTGGCAAGTGGTAAATAAGTTCTTACAACTGCATTGCTTAGAATGGTTATGTGTCTAACAAATCCTTTTATGCTACAAAATTACATGTTTTTTTCAGCAAAGAATTATGTTCCTGAAATTTTAATCTTCATCCAGAGAAAAAGAAGGGAGATCTTTCTACCTATTGATGGAAGCATGCTAAGTACTGCTTTTTCTGTTTCACATGAAAGTAGAGCTCCTGAGAAAACAGATTTTAAAAATTTGGTAAAATTTCACAGCACCAACCAAGACCTTCCCTCATTAGTTACAGCAAACTACAAACTGAGATGCTCAGGACTCTGGTACCGTTCGTTGCTTTGCTGAAATCCAGTGATATGGCTACACATTACACAAGCAAAAGTTAGACATAACACATTGAATCCTTCTTGCATTAGACAGCTACAGACACTGACCTACAGAATCATCTTCTCCACTGAGACACCTCCATTGAAAGCATGGTAGAAGTCCTACAAGAATGTCTGCTAGCTACTAAGTTCTGCCACTAAAGATGAGCTGGGACATCACTGGGCTCTCAGCTGACCAGAGTCACTGTGACAGCCCTGTTCTGCTTACCTTGTTTGAGGGTCTGAGATGGGGTCTGAGTCAGTGAATACCCTACCCAGTTAACCTCACTGTCCTGCTAGGCTCCTAGTGCCTCTGCTCTTGTACGGAAGTCTCATTCCTACTATTCTTGGACAGGACTCTGTTCTGGAGTAAAAGTAATTTTTATTCTGCTCTGCATTGTGGACTTAAAAATTACTCTTAATTAAAGTTACTGTAATAGCAAATTTCTTCATGTAGACCAGATCAAAATGGATTTCCTGTTTTCAGAATTGGAGGTTTGATGGAGGTCACCGTCTGTAATCTGGAAAATCCTTTGGAGTATGGATATAACATGTAGAGAATTAACAGTAGAGTTGTGTGAAGCATTTGCAATGAAGCTAGACAGTACAAAATTGACCTCTTTGGGGGTTTCTTTACAAAGTGAGAAAAGTAGGAATGTGTTGCCAAGAATTTTTTTAGTGTTTGCTGGTGATACAGGTCAATCTTGACACCTTGTGTTTTGCTTTGCAAGTCAAGCAGTGTTTGCAAGTTCTTGTGGCTTCTATGCCACATATGATGAATATTTTCTTACTACATTTTGGGTCGTATTTCTGAACAGATTTCAACTAAGGGCTTAGGAAAGAGAAAGTGAGTTTAAATAGCTTGAAATTGAAGGAAAAATTGTCAAGAGTATCAATGAAGAAATATCAGAATCTTTCTCATAAAAAGAACAAAACCAAGTATTTTATCAAATACAGCAAGTGGGATAGCCAGGTGTCTATTAGTCTCTTTTCTGATATCAGTGAAAGGAGAATAATAGAAAGTGTTGTATGGAATTTAATTGAAAAAATAATCAAAGGATCAGAATATATTTAATGCCAGACAACAGGATCTAATAGAAAATAGGTCTTGTCATAAAAACCTGAATTCATTTGTTGATGAGAGATCAAGTTTGACAAAAAACCTATGTAGATGTAACTTTCTTAGAGTTATGCCAGGATTTTACTTCCTGGGGTAAAAGGAATAAAGCATTGAATTATGTGAAGAAAGCACATGGAAATGAATTCATAATTGGTGGACACTCAATGTCAATTGGACATTTGGACATCAACAAATTGACATTCAGTCTGGACAGGCTGGACCAATGGACTGAGACCATATGTGTGAGGTTCAATAAGGCCAAGTGCAGGCTCCAGCCCTTGGGGCACAACAACCCAGACAGTGCTCCAGGCTGGGAGCAGAATGGTTGGAAAGCTGCTCTGTGGAAACAGACCTGGAGGTGCTGCTCGACAGTGGGTTCAACATGAGCCAGTGTGTGCTCAAGAAGGCCAATGGAATTCTGGGTCTATCCAAAATACAGCTGGCCAGGGCAGGGATTGTCCCCCTGGACTCTGCACTGGTGAGGCCACCTCGAATCCTGTGCCCAGTTCTGGCCCTTCACTACAAGAAAAACATTGAGTGGCTGGAGCATGTCCAGAGAAAGGCAACACAGCTGGTAAAGAGTCTGGAGCATGAGTCCTGTGAAGAGTGGCTGATGGAGCTGGGAGTGTCTAGCCTGGTGAAAAGAAGGCTCGGGGGTGACCTTATTGCTCTCTACAATTACCTGAAAGGAGGTTGTACCCAGGTGGGGGTTTGTCTCTTCTACCAGCAATGGGACAAGAGGAAATGGCCTCAAGCTGTGCCAGGGGAAGTTCATGATTGACATCAGGAAGAATTTCTTCACTGAAAGAGTAGTTAAGCATTGGAATGGGCTGCCCAGGGTGGCAGTGGAGTCGCCATCCCTGAAAATGAAGAAACGATTGCACATGACACTTAGTCCTATGGTTTAGTTGACAAGATTGTGTTTGTTCAAAGGCTGGATTTGATAATCTTGGAGGACTTTTCCAACCTTAACAATTCAAGGATTCTATTCTATAGTGTTTGAAAAAGTAGCTCACTATGGTGACCCATCATCAGAGAGAGAGCTAACTGGAAGAGTTCTGCCAGGATCAGTTCTATAGAACTGGCTCTATAGAATAACTTTGCCAGTGACTCTAAATAAACATACACTAATGATAAAGTTTTCCACAAAGATTAGTGGAATAATAAATAGCAATTAAAACAAGGAATTCAGATGGAGACATCTGCTATGGAAGACCCATGGTCCTGACTCCCTTATTGAAAGCAAGACTCAGAGTGGGTTGATTTTATTGTAAATGAATTTTCATGGGAAGAAGATGATAAATCCTGAAAGACAGTTTAACTGGGGAAAAAAGAGTAAAATAAAAATCAATGATACAACATTTTAAGTCAAGCAAATTTGCATTAGAAAAATTAGACCAAAAAATTGATTATTTGGGTAGTCCTGTTCCTTTTGCTTATATATATATATATATATATATATAAGCAAAAGGAACAGGACTACCCAAATAATCTATTTTTTTGTCTAATTTTTCTAATGCAAATTTGCTTGACTTAAAATGTTGTATCATTGATTTTTATTTTACTCTTTTTTCCCCAGTTAAACTGTCTTTCAGGATTTATCATCTTCTTCCCATGAAAATTCATTTACAATAAAATCAACCCACTCTGAGTCTTGCTTTCAATAAGGGAGTCAGGACCATGGGTCTTCCATAGCAGATGTCTCCATCTGAATTCCTTGTTTTAATTGCTATTTATTATTCCACTAATCTTTGTGGAAAACTTTATCATTAGTGTATGTTTATTTAGNTATATATGTAAGAAAACCAATGTGAGTGATTCCTAACGCAGCATTTGTGGCAGCTCCATGGCTTTCTTAATTTGGTAGACTGTCTTAATTATAAGTCTTCAGGAAATGAATTATGCCTGAAGCTTTTTCAGCACCTTATTCAACTTTTACATTCAGCACAGTCAATGTCCTTTAAGCCTTTTAGTCACAAACAGTTGTTTACAGCCTTTCACCTGTTCTTACTTGTCTTAGCCTGTTACAGGAAGATGCAGAATCTTTAAGAAATATTGATCAAAACCTTGGTTTTAAATGCTTTTGAAGCATTGTTGAGCCATTTTTTCCTTACATTGGTATAACTGTTTTCCTTCTCCTATCATCAGTGGTGAAAACTTGTTAAAATAAAATTTAAAAGGATTGGCTTTAAAATTCTTGAAAGCTAGATAAGGACTTTGACACAGCACCTGTAGCAGTTAAGGTAATTTTTTTTTATTAATTTTTAAACAAGAGATTATTTCCTTCTGGATACAAGAGGACACTGTCTTCAAGACCTTGAAAAAAATTGAATGTTGGGTCTCATTAGTACTGTCAGGCAGCAAGATAATGATTTGAGAAATAGCTCATGAATGAGAATATTTTTAAAGTAATTCCTTTGTTTTATATTTTAAAGGTTATTCTGAACAAAGAGAATGTGCAAACTCTGTCTTTCACAAAATGTATCAATATTAGAATAGGAGAGTGCTTTGCAAGTGAAACTAGAATAATTGCTCTGCCAGACCATGAGTCTGTCGTAGAGACCTGGTCTCAGCTCAACTTTTATTGAATCCTGATTTTTTAGCTGGAAGGAGACCTCAAATCCAATACTGATTGCAGTCCAATAACCTTTGGACCCCCAAAGTCTCTTCAGGTCAGCAATACAGTATATTACTGTAGTAAGATAAAAGAGTCAGCACAGAGATGAAGTGTTCCCTCTTGTCTGTCACTGCTGCTCTGCTTGGTTGTGTCTTCAGAGGGTGGGGAAAGGAGCCCCTTCATTTTAAGCATAACTAGTTCAGATACCTCATGATAAAAGCATGGACAAATTTGCTCTTTTGAAACACAATGCAAATTTTTATTTTATATTTCATCTCTATTAACTATCTCTATTAACCAATACCTGAACTGAACAAAAGGCAAACTGTGTAAGGAGAGCCAACATGTTAAAAAGCAACTAGTTATTTTTGTGGACTAACATACTGTCTCTTAAAGCAGCCTAATCTTCAAATACATTTTGCTCAGCTTGGTCTGAACTTAGGAGTCTTTATACTCTGTCCTCTGTAGGCTCAAAAATGGAGGCAACCAGAATTCCTAGGAATCCCAAAACTGTAGGTCAAGAGGTTTATATCACATGAAGTTGAAGATTCATTCTCAATTCTTGATAATAATAATTATTATTAATCGGGATGATGAAATAATTGAAATATCTATCTCATAGCATTTGTTTAACAAGGTTTAGGAAGGCTGCCATCTGTTATTATGTACTACAGTGATTAGAGACAGGCAAAACTGAAGTCCTCCCTTTCAGCAGTCTGCAGATCATGAATATAAGTCATCAAAACATACTGAGCAAAAAAAATCTGCAGTAATGGGAAGAAACTACTGTATTAAAGTAAATAATTGTACAGCAACTCACCACTGAATATCTAACTCCAGAATATAAAAAATAATCGAATTAAGAAACTCTTCACTTATGACAGTACCTTACAAAGTTGTGACAGAGTTATGGGGAGATATAGCAGCATTATATTGTTAAAAAAACCCCAAAACCAGCAAAATAAACAAATACGTTAAAGACAGTTTCATTTCCAGCAAGCTACTCAGAAAATTTTCCCCTCACCTATCTATCTAGACAGTTCTCTCTTAATCTATCCATGACATGTATGAATGGGAGAAGGAGTGCATTTCTATTTTAAATTTCAGCCAGGGGAAGTTGTAGCCTGCACTTAAGCTCTTCTCTGAGATTGTTTTCACCTACAACCAAGTGGGGATTCATGGATAAGGCTCTGCCCAGTCCTCAGGAAGGTGTAGGGCGAGGAGAGAGGTCACGCCCAGTAGGAGTGGGGCTGCAAAGGAGTCGCCTGCAATCTGTTTCCTACACACTTTTTGTGTGTTTTTTCCCTCATGCCACAGAGTCAAGCTCAGCAAGTCCTTCCCAGGTCTGCACAATAAGGCTTCATCCCTCAGCAGTGCTGTGTCCTCTGTACACAGGTGTGCTAAATGTGCTCAGCTCCGTCACGTTCTCTACAGAGTCCCAGCAGAGACAGAGCAGCAGGGCTGAAGATCACTGGCTGCAATTTTTGTTTAGATAAAGTACTGCACAGTATCATTAAGCTAGTGAACTACTAATTTTGCACTGGAGGTCTTGTTTCTCCCATCATTCACACTGACTGCCATGGTCACTCCATTGCTGTCACTACAACACCCTTGTTCCATCAGGCGCCTGAATCTTAGCCTGAACTAACTACACTGCCTGGTGCAAAGAAAGATTCAAACCATAGCTGATTTAAAGAATATTTCTGATGTATTTATCTTCAGTGATTTAGATTTTCAGAGCACGTGAACTTCTCATGAGAATGGTTGTGGAACAATCTTTTAAATTTAAAATACTACCTCCCCTGAAATGCAGCCTTTTCTCATTTAAGACTAAATTTACACAAAATTCCTCATATGACAATGTTGTAGTACCATCCAGGAGACTTTAGTTCTGGAATAAGGCTAGACTGTACCTAGGCACCAGCTTTTGGGGCAAACCCAAATAATTATATCAGGCTTATTGTGTCATTTTATGCAGTCCTCAAAAATGAGAGTCACTGCAACTGTCAGTGCTCAGTTTGAATAGAGTCTCTACCTGTTTGGCAAGACCCTATTATGTTCCAAATATATTGTTGGCCTGGTCATACTCTCTTGATAATGAACTGCATAAAGCAAGGATTAATTCATTGTTAACTGCTTTATCTCAAACTATGCAGACATTGCAAATTCATCTGCATTTCAAAACAGGGATTTGCTCAAAATATTCAGATTGGCTTGAGAACACCTGCTTTTCAGATGCAGCAAATAAGGTACACACTGGTTCTGAAAGGCAAATTTCAATCTTATCATGAAATTCAGTATATCAGAAACAGAAGGATGGAAAAAAGCAATAGTAAATAACATCAGTTTTGAAATGTGTAAGCAGCATTCTAGAGATATTATTTTTTACCTCTGTACTTGTGCACAATTATATATTGGAGACTAAGGTTTTTGCAGGCCTGAAAATCACTTCAGCAACCGGACAGAAGCATCAGCAAGAGGGGAGCAGCGTGGGGTTTGCAATTCTCCCACGTGATTGGCACCTCATTGAGGAGCTGCCCGAAGAGCAGCTGCAGAGAAGAGTAAATGTGCTGCCTTGCAGCTCCTCATCTTCCTCACACATGAAGACAGCACATTAAAGGAAGAAGAAAAAAAAAATGCAAACAGTATTTCAAGCAGTGCCAGCAGAAATGTAGAAAACAGCTGAAAACCTTAAAGCCTTCTACATGGTATGCATAGGAAGCACAGAGGGGAGGAGTGCCAGGGCATCTGGAAATTATCTGGCTGAATTTTTAAAAGCCTGTAAGTAACCATCGGGAAATGTTTGACTCTAAAATGTAGAATGACACAATGGGTATTGCATTTTTCAAGAATCCAGAAAACTTAAATTCTGTCTTTTATTTGACTGAACATTGATATATAAATAAAATTATCTCAGTTTTGTATCTTAACTGTAGAAAAAATAGATTTTTTTTTTCATTATGTGTAATTTTATTTAATTTGTATATGTGTGTTGAGAGTGGGACATGATGACCCAACACCAAGAGATGATTGTAACTCTGATATTCTGTCTGTCTTTTTGAGGCACTACTTAGCTTTTGCAGTTCACCCTAACATGCTTCATTTACCCCTTTCTGACGGAGGGATATTTATCTCAAGAAGATAAACAAAGCTTAACCATTTATGTTTAATGAATACTTGGACAGAAGGTATTACATCTATATTCACTTCCCTGAGTGTAGATTGAGCACCATTTTTAATAGAGCCAGTGTTATAACAGTCACTGCTAAGCAAAAGAAGCTGCCCACAATGCAGCTGGGAAGCCACACCAATGCTCATACATGCAGTGACATAATTCTTTGCAATAACTTAACTGAATTGAAGATAGATGTCTCCAAAAGCTTTCTTTTTTGCATATGTGAAAAACATTAAGTGTTTGACTCTATCAACTTAAATGCTGTGCATGTAGAATCATAACACTTTTGAGGGAAACCTACCTTTGAACTGATTGTTCAAATCTAAGATGGTTCAAGAGACATTTCAGCTTATGAGTGGATGGAAAGTTGAAAGAAATCTTAAAAGTGGATTTTCAAATATAAGATATAAAAACCAAATTTTCCTGGCTGTCAGGAAATTTTCCCTGATTGGGAAATTCTCTTGGGTCTCCTCCATTTGTTCCTCAAACTTTCACTTGGGTCACAAACTGGTGAGATGATTGCATCTCCAGGAGAAAAACTACAGATGTAGATTAGATTCTTCCCATCAGACCTGGGCCCACAGGCACCTGCATTACCAGGACAGCCATAGGTCATAGGTTGTTTTTCTGCACAGCCCTCTGCAAGAGCCCTTCTCTTCAGATAGGAGGCTGAGAGAATGAGCTGACCATTTCTCATTGTTTCCCATAATTTACCTCACTGAAAGGCCTAAATTTTAATGCA
This sequence comes from Urocynchramus pylzowi, assembly GCA_013397555.1. Lineage (NCBI taxonomy): Eukaryota > Metazoa > Chordata > Aves > Passeriformes > Fringillidae > Urocynchramus > Urocynchramus pylzowi. Next base: position 446,905 of record VZRH01002609.1, read on the forward strand.
GTGATTCACAAACTGTATTTCCATAGGTAATCCCACAACCACTTTGGCTTTCTGAGTTTGAGGGCACGATAGCAGACAAATATGAAAAGAAATACATCTTCAGTGAGGAAGTATATTTGTTTTCTGAGGGGACAAGGGGTTTGTTAGTTACTTTTTTCTTTAATCATATCAGTCAATTTTAGACAATTTCCTGAGGTCCCTATCAAAAGAGATTCTGTGTTTCTATTAATAATGGCTAGAAATAGAGTTCTCAAAAATATTTTCTGTCTTGTGAGGGCAAAATTAAATTAAAAAAAAAAAAAAAAAAAAAAAAAAAATTTCAGTCTTAAAAACCCTGACATAAAGGACAATTAGAATAACTTTTTTTTTTTTTTCTAAATTATATGTAGGAAATAACTCAGGGTTGGTGAATAAAATCCAAGGAGACTAAACTTTTCTAAAAGTTTTGCAAGTTAGAAGTTTAGTATTCAGCATTGTTTTAAAAGGAAATCCATTGCTGTTCCATTTTTGAACACAAATTTCTTTTTCATTTGTCTTAAACTTCTGAAACTGGAAGATGTTTTTACTGGGATGAGATAGACTGCCCATCACATGAATATTTCCCATTCAGTTTGAAGCCTCCCCGGAAAGACAGACTGCAGTTCAAGCAGGCACTGCTGCTAAAAAAGGAGTTACTGGGTGAGACTGTATTGACTGAGTCAAGCAGGTCAGACTACATAATCATAATGACACCTTTGGCCTTAAAAATCTATCTCTACCTGCATAAATAATGCATTAAGCATTATACATGGTACACAATAATTATATGATTGTGTCTGATTTTCTTTACATATGCTAGTCTATACTTACTAAAGTTACTCCTTCATAAAGGTTTGATGTTTGGAAAATTGAGGATATCAAGAAAAATGGGAGTCAATGTGCTGCACATTCATGAGCTAAATGATAATTTTCTGACTGATCTTCTCTTTTTCAGTTTTTTTAATCCTTTTTTTCACCCCCAGCTGCTGAAAAGTAGAGACCAGGATCATCTAATAGAATTTTTTTCATGTAGAAGTTCTCATTTCTTTTCCTCTATTGCAGTCTTTCTCCAAGTTCTGAAAGGGATTCAGTGTTTACCCACCAATGTAATTACCCATGTCCTCAAAAGAGTTCAGAGCTCATTTAATCATGAAACACAAGAGTTAGACTTTCAAAAATGTTCTCTTTGCGTAACTCATGTTATGAAAATCTTATCTTTATAGACACATCTGTGCTTTGAGTCCAGCAAGGGTAAAAGGATTATGAAGACAGGAATTAAAAACATAGATGAAATGCCACTAAAAAGAAATGGTGATTTTTGAAGGAGGGGAGGAAGAAAGTTCTGCAGGAAAATCATCCCATTACCAGACTGAAACACAGAAACTGGGAAGTATGAAATGCACAAGAGCACTCTGCTAAGCCTTGCAGAGGCTGCTGTGAGCATAAAGACTTGTTTGGGGCACATTTTTCTGGAAAAAATTGAGCAGCACTTCAGAGGCATTCTCCAGACTCTTCTGATATGTCAAAGACAGGTTTGGCATTACTATTACAGGTAAAAAAAAGTAAGTTACAGAGAAAGGCTGGTCGACTCCTGGAGTCAGAAGTGGAAATCAGTGGTTTCCATTAAAGATATTGACAAAGTTTAGGTAGATTTCAGTAGGAAAGAAGGATGTCAGTGATCAAAATATTTCAATATGTGCTTCAACAGAAAAAACCCCTTGCAAAAGATATTTTAATAGAAAATATCTGAAACCAAATAGAAACACCAGCATGAGGAACCTCTTGGAAAAATGCTGGGGGGAAAAAGAGTCTACTATAAATTTTTTCTAGATATCAGCTCACATCACAAAATCTGCTTCTGCTAGAAAAGCATAGAATTGCCACTCTCAGTAGAAAAAAAAACCTTACAAGCCAACACAAACAAACCAAATAAAAACAAAATAAAAACCCATCAAAAAAAATTAAAGGATAGAAGGAACAAACCATGCTGCCAGGGGGCATTAGGAGTTAAAGATGGCATCTTTAAACCTGTCAAGCAGGTGTTTGATGTACCAGAAGGGTGTTATATGACATCTGGCATGTGGCCTTCCAATACAAGGAGAGTGCAATCCTGCTCCAGAGATACATGAAAAGGTTTGTCATTTATTTCAGTGGAGTCTAGTAAAAATCAAGGTCCAATCTCCCCCATTCCATCCATGCAATTTAAGCACCAATCTCCAGTTAATGTCACAGAAACCAAAAGTTTCTCTGTGATATTACCTAACCCTGAAGACTTTTGAAACTTGTTGGAATCTTCCTGATCAACCTGAAAATTCCCAAGGTTCCTCAACTTGTGTCCCTACATGTTTTCAGGAGCACCTGGCTGAGGATTTGGCATTGATTCCTACTTTAGGGCCATTGTGATGAAAAGTTCAGGTGGAGAAATCCCTGAGGCTGCATTTTTGTATCGTTTTTTGTGTCATTTGGTGATGCAGATGGCTGAGGAAATTCCTCCCCCATCTGTCATTCTTACCCCAGCACTGCAATTTGTTTTCAGTTGCTCTCTTGCAACTGTCTATGGGCTTTACTGTAAGTGGAACTTTTACAATGACCCCTCTTTGGGGAAAAAAAAAAA
>VZRH01002609.1:449764-470338 GCA_013397555.1 Urocynchramus pylzowi
AGTTAAGGGGAACTTTTACAAAGCCCCCTCTTTGGGGAAAAAAAAAAAAAAAAAAAAAAAAAAAGTGCTTCAGTATAGCTCACTCTTGCTGTCTGGTTTACAGCTTTGCTTCACGTGGAATGACATCAGGAAATTGGAGCAAGCAAAAGGCTATGATGCTAAAGCAGAAACACAGTGGCAAGAGGGAGGCAAACATGGTCAAGAGGTTTTGCCATGGGAGGGGGTCACAGCACAGGTGCCCTGAGGGACACAGCTCCCACAGCTCCCCAGCTGTACCCTCAGCATGCCAAATTCCTGCTGGCAGTGCTGTGGGTGTTTCAGCTCCAGCCCACTTTTTGTGCAATAGTCATGAGGATCGATTTTGCAGCCAACAGGTATCCATTTGTGGGGTTTAGGCCTTGCCCAGCATGATAGAACTTAAGACATATATTTTGTAAAATACCAGAATAAGCAGGTGCAAGGTCATGTCCAACTTGTTGAACTAAAAGTTTAGTTGCTTCTGTTTTTTAATAATGTCTGTGCAGTGTGAAAGGGGAGTAACAATGAAACTGTAGCCCAGCCCTGCTGGAACTGCAAAGATAATTTGATGGTGGGATTTTTTTTTAAGAGCCTTGAGTTTTACCTCTGCAAATCATCGGAAAGCAAATGCTGCTTTCTGAGCTATAATGTCCTTGCAGAACTACTTTTATGGTAAAGTTTAAGTCAACACTAAGTGCAAGTGTTGGATTTAGTTTTCTTCACAGTGTCTTGTATGAGGTTATGTGGTGGACTAGTGCTGAACACAGGGTTGATAATACAGAGATGGTTCTGTTATTGCTGAGCAGGGCTTACACAGAGCCAAGGTCTTTTCTGCTTTTCATACTGCCATGCTGGTGAGGAGGCTGGGGGTGCCTGGGATGTTGGGAGGAGCTGGGACAGATGACCCAAACTGACCACAAGGATATTTATTTCATACTAGATGACATCATGCTCAGTATATAAAGTGAGGGGAGGAAGGAGAAAGAGGGGATGTGTGTAGTAATGGCATTTGTCTTGTTAAGTCACTGTTATAGATGATGAGGCCCTGCTCTCCTGGAGAGGGCTGAACATCTGTCTGCCCATGGGAAGCAGTGAAATTATTTGTTTTGCTTATATGTGTGGCTTTTGCTTTCCCTATTAAACTGTCTTTATCTCAACACATGAGTTTGCTTTTACTTTTACCTTTGCAATTATTTCCCCAGTCCTGCTGGTGGAGGAGTGAGCAGTTGTGGTGCTGGCTACTGGCTGGAGTTAAACCATGACAGAGCAAAATCACTATTTTTTATATCTGGAGTATGAAAATTGACTTAAAAAATTAGGCTAGTTAATGTAGTTCTGTCCTTCCTATGGCAGCCAAAGACCTTAACAGCAGTAAAATATAAGACCACATGTGAGGCTTTCCTTACTGAAAACTCACAAATCTACTTATCCTTTTGGGGCACAAGAATGAACAGAAAGTGGGAAAGAGGAGCTGCAATGGCAGTGCCTGAAGTCACGTTCTCTGGTGAGTTACACTGTGCTAAACATGGGCTATAAATGCCTTGCAGCAGACTGATTTGAATGTTTCCATGTACTGCTGCCTTCCAGGTGGATACTTTCTGGCACAAAAAGTAGGTTAGAATGAAAACAGATTTGAGGAGCATGGCCTTTATGTTGAGCTGCACAGTTAAATGTGCCAAACTGTACTTTCACACAAGTATTTTCAAGTCCAAGTTTGGTTCACGTCAAATGGAGATGGACTTGCAATTGGCATGGAAGATTCTGGCACAAGGCAGTAAGAGATAGCCAGAAATAAAAGCAGGAGTTTTCTATTTAGCAGAGAGAGCAGCACTTCATGGAAGAGAAGTCCACCTTAAGGACCAGAGGCAGCATCTCTGACAATTATCTCCTGTGTTTCACCAGGGTAAACCATGCAAACATCTCTGAAAGGCATCTTGCTTGGTTTTTTCTGTTTTTTCCTGTGGTGTTTACCTAAGATATATGACACAGGATGAGACCAGTGAAAGAGAGAAAAAAAACCATTTTTGAAATAATTGAAAATCCCCAAAGCTCTTCAGGATATTGGGTGATGTTATCCCAGCATGTTTGTCTGAGGGTAGTTGTTTTTCTGGGAGGAAGCAGGGAAGTTAATTAGACTTTACTGAAGTAACAATGAAGATTTAAATCTCCTTACTTTGTTATTCATGAGCAAATAGGCTAAAGATGGTTAAGCCTGATGTCACTGGGGCAACTCATACATGCATCTGGTAGCTTTTACTTCAGCTGATTCTTAGCAGCTTTTCAGTTAAGGTTTTCATACTTCTTTCAGAGCATGCTACTCATCCAGATAATCTAAATGTTTGTTTACATGTACATATATGTACTTAGAAAATAATGAACTAACTGCTGGAACTACTGTATGTATTTTTATTCTGTGAACATATGACAATATTTTGGTTTTAGTTATTTCACATTGGCATTACATATTACAATACAGCCAAAGGTAACAGAAAGTACTGCACAGTATTTTGTTCTTTTCTTTAACTTCTCCCTTACAGAACAGAATCTGATCCTAGCCTGGGAAGGAGCTCAAGGGTAACCTGTACAACATTTCCCACAGGACAAAAACCTGAGTCATGATATGAAGATGGCAGAAAGGTCCCTACATCACAGAGGTGCATTAAGAAAAGTCACCTTTCATTAATTTCAAGATAGGGTGATTTGCTAACTAATAAAGTCCTGTTTCATATGTTCAGTGTCTAGAGGACAAACTGCCACGCAGTGTACAAATTACACCTTTCTTTGGCTGACACACACAAACATGATCTGCTGGCTGCTGGTTTGGAGGAGCTCATTACTGATGTTCATGCTGGTTACCGGCCAGTCAGAAATTTTTCAGGGAAATATTTTTGTGTCAGAAAAGTGCTGATACACCAAGGTGGCTCCTGTTACAGGGAAATGCTGAGATAGATGGAAGTTCCATGAGAAGGGATGCTCAGATGCACTCTGCTGTCTTATCAAAGTCAAGCATTAAGAGAGAGGGAGAAGTTTTGTCACTTCACCCTCTTTCACCCTCAGGCCTCAAGCTGACACCTTGCAAGCCCGTGTGTCTGCCCTGGCCTCTGGGGACACAGCAAGGCCCCAGGACAGAGCAGGGCTCTACCTCCTCCCTGGGTCTGCAGGGTCCATCCAAGGGCTTTCCCCCCAGGGCTGAGCTGCCTCCTGCACCCTCCTGCACACACTCACACATTGACCTTGCTGGTGAGCCCAGTGGTATCCATTTTTTAATGTCCTGAATGTGGCATAAGAAGGAGACCCATAACTCTTCCAAAATATTAATAAAACAGGGAAACAGATTCTTGTTCTGCTGTTACCCACAGTTTATGGAACAGATTAGCCATGGTGGTTCATACCAGACAACCCCTCCCAAGACATTCAGCCAGGCAGTAACACTTGGTACTGCCTTACATTTAATGAATGTTTTGCACAGGGCTCTTTAGGCATTTTAAAATTAGACTTTCAGTCTACACAGCAGATTGAATAATTCATTCTGCTACTACATAAATGGCAGTTTACTAATTTCAGTTCCTGAACTTGAGTGTCGTAAAGAACCTTCTGGACCATTTCTCAGCAGTCCCTCCCCACAGAGTTCTGTGGAGGCACAAATATTCCCTTCCCTGGCTCCAACCAGCACAGCCGTTTCTCATATATATGTGTATTAATATAGACATACAGAGCACAGGCAGGGACACATCACTGCACAGAAACAGCTTGCCATACTGTATGCGGGTGGGGAGTTAAAGTAGCAAAGGGATGGTATGAATATACAATTTGGGTCCTTTCAGGAACATTCCAGACTAACAGTTTCAGATGTAGAGCCTGTTTAGTTGTTGTTTTGTTTGTTTTTTTTATTTTTCCCACTATCTTCATAATTCTAGAAGAACATAACACAATTTTAAATTAAAGAAAAATAAAACTCAGGTGATTTTTTGTTAAAATGTGGTAACCTGATACACTTCACTGACACTTCCTACATTCAATGTGATTTTTCTGAAGCTGTAGAACTTGTAGTACATGAGCTTTTTCACATTTCCTTCCTGCAATGGACTCTTTCACTCTAAGATCTGCAGTGCTGTGACATGGACTTGCAACTGGGTCACTGGTAAATCCTCTCTACACCCAGGACCTCAAGGCGACATGCGATGCAAACTCAATAATTCATGAGCTCCAGATCCTACTGTGGCTCCTGGAGCCTTAGCAAGAAGGTTGGATCTCCCAGGAGCCCCCAGGGTGAACCCAGACTGTAAGGAGTTTATAGTCTCACATACATGGTTGGAAGCTTGTAAGGTCAGCTTTTTCCACGGTCTTCATTCTGCTTCCAACATTTGAAATTCCTGGGTCAGTCTTCCAAAGTTTACAGTTCCAGAGTAAATCTGGCAGAAAGAGTCCCCCTCAGTGGGTATCACAGGGCCTTCAGTCTCTAAGACTAGCTGATCCTACCACTCAATAGAAGCAAAATTAGAAATGCAATCTCAGAAAGGTTTCAGCAGCATGCATTCCCTCAGAACAAATAGTGTCTTTCAAAATTTGGATGTTAATTTGTCTTTTTTTCAGATTACTTGAAATAAGCACATTGAAATTGCCTAATTACAGCTTCAGCTTACTGCTCTGCATGCCCAGTCACAAGCTGTGCAGGAGCAGTGAGGTTCTGGTGTGGGAGCCCTGATCAGCTCCAAGGTGTACACTCTGGTTCTGTTCCCAGGGCAAGCCCGTGGGACTCCTTTGGGACAAAAGGACACAAGAAGCACTGCTGGAGGTGCACTGAGCCTGCTCCAACCTCTGATGGGTCCAAAGTAGTGACTGGGCCTTTGGACAGCTTCAAACCATTCAAACCATTCAGTTTTCAGTGCAAATTAAAGCCCCTGGACCACATGAGGTGCAGATGCAGGGGTTTCAACAACAAGGGCTTTGATCCACTGGTCTGCTTTTATTGTGCTGAATTGCATACAAATAGAGATTAATTCTTAGACTGTTACAAATATAGATAAAGTCCTAGAGTATGGAAACTCAGTCTGCACTGAAAATCTCCAGTTCTGGCAAATCGGATCAGTTGCAATCTGTCAGTCCTTCAAAACTAATTCATAAAGTGTAACAGAGTTCCACTTCTCACAAAAATAAAGGTGATTTTTATAACCCATAGTGTCATTTTTTTTTTCCTGCATGTCAGATGAATAAAAATGGTTATTCTCCTAATGATAAGGTTATTCACTGAGATAAATCAGATACAGATTCTGTCTAAATTCAGATAAATTGCTTTTAAAAAACTTTTGTCTTTTTTCTAAATTTCAATTACACTGCTCACCTATAATCTCGGGCAAAAGTACACATTTATTAGTAGAAAATGTTCAGTGTCAAAATCCCTGTGTGGAGTACCTGATTTCCTATATTGGTAAAGAATTATATTGGCAAAATTAATTTTGTTTACTACTTTTTGGGGAATCTTGTTTATTTGTGCCCTGTACTACTTACTATTTATTTATAGTCACTCTATTTTAAATGTTTTGTTATCCATTTAAGGAGAATAATGCATGTGACTCGAACTGAAGACTGTATACATTTGAAGGATTAAACTAAAGAAGTTCAAAAGAAGGGAAATGCAAGTACCAAGCCCCACAGCACTTCAGTGCCCACTCCAGTGCAGTGGCTGATGGATTTTCTAAGTACATGCCACGAGGTGTCAACTTTTCTCCCTCTTTCCTGGGGGACATTGTTGTTCCCTCACACTCATCCTCTAAGGTTTGCACTGAGTGTGCCAGGTCATTCTCAGATCAGTGGGATATGACAAAAAATGTTTAAGTGCTGCCTTAAGACATTTGGCAAGCAAATGAGCCTGGTTTGTGAATGAATGAAAGAAAAAAAAAAAAAAACCAAAACTTGAAGATAATTCATAATTTGCAAATTGTTTGTTTAAAGTCATCACTGCATATTTCTGAATAGCAAATATTTTTTAAAAGATTCAGAACTCTCAGAAGTTATTCATACAACCCAGAAATCATCCATATTACCAAGGAATGTTACTACAACAGCTACTCTAGTCAGCTGAATTCATTGTTACTGCATTCTGTAGGAATGTACAGTGGTCATGGTTTGGCAGTGTGGGAACACATGCAAACAAATATAACATGGACAAGGGCAGCTAACATTTTAGTAATGTGATTTGGTCTCTGAACTCATAACACCTTGGAGTGATTTCCCATAGAAGCCAATGAAAAACATAAGATATTTATTTTTTCTGATTTAAATATGGGAATACAAATACCTCAGCTATTATATTCAAGGGAAAGATGAGGATAGTTAGTCAGGAAAATTTAAACAGCACGATCTTGTGGACAAAACTAGTGGCATACCAAACTGCACTAACAGAAGCATTAACAGTCTATAAGACAAATGAAATCCTCTTGGTTCTCTCTGCAGAACAGCTGACTTCAACCAAGCAACTGTTCACTTTTGACCACAGGACTACAAGCAATAAGAAGTACCCATCACAGGTGGAAGCAGCAGAAATTATGAGAGTTATGGCCATGTTGCATGATATTCAAGTATTGCCTGGTATAAATGGGTTTGCTTATTCTGAAAAAAAAGACCTGTTAAGAATTTTAAAATGTGTAATAGGTTGCTATGAAAAGAAGGAGAAAAATAAATTTTTTGTGTCCTTGGCAAGCACAGTAAAAGAGCAAACATTCAGGAAAGCTTTCTAGGAACAGTGAAGCATTAAAAGTGATATCTGGGAAAGATTGAAGAATATGCACCCAGCAACAGCTTATAAGATTGTATTGGGCATGTGAAGGCTAGGAGTAACAGGAGAATGACATCCTGCCTTAGGACAGGTGAATTGGCTAAATGGCTTCTCCATTGAGAATCACTTTATATGATTGTCTCTTTCCTTGATTCTTTTCCTTAAGCCTACCATAACCAAAGTTTACTGACTCCTCTCTCAAATGCACCAGCTGCAGCCCAAAGCATTGTCACCAGAAAGGTGCCAGTGTCATTGCAGCATCATTACAACATAAGCCACAAGTGCTTGACAATGAAAATCCTTAGGCACATGGGTAACAATTTTAAGGATGTTCTCATCATGAGAACTGAAAAGTGTGTTCTTTTAAGTCCTTATCTGTTAGCTTCTGTATCTCATAAACAAACAAGGTTAAAAAAAATTCCCCACTTTTCTCCCCTCTTTGAGAAAGGAGCCTTGAAACCTTGACTTGATAATTCAGCTTTCAGGTAGTCTTTGACTCAGTGCAACTTTTGGCTTTAAAGCTCTGGGAAGAGCACCTGACTTCAAAACAAATTTATTGTCATTCAGCTAGTAGGTGGAAGTGCAGTGTAGCTATGCATAATACACAGCACTGAAATCTTTGATCTTTTGTATTTCTGTTCACATTTACAGTTGTGGAAGTTATACATACAATTCATTTCAGATGCTTATGAAACTGTTTCCTTCAGCCCTCAGGGATGTTATATTTTCTTAATGCAAATGTATTCATTTGTTGTCATATTTCTTGATTTGGAATTGCTTTCCACAGACTGTCTCTGAAAAATAACGAGCATGCACACTTTATAATTGAAATCTCCCATACCCATTACCATTAGCAATGGAAGTTAGTATCAGGGTTTTCTGACCGACAGTAATGTGTGAATTCATAACAAGATGTAGTATAGTCAGATTTTAGCATCCTGTCAAACATGTAAGTAGAATTTAATGTATTCAAATCCATGTTTTACAGTGCTCAAGTTTACAAGCTTATTAGCATTGATGGTATGATTATATAAAACTTTTCAGCTATTTGTGCTGTAAAATAGTGAGAAAAATTATTTGATAATTAATTACATATTATTTCAGAAAGCTCTCTGTCTATTTCTATTTCTCCCTCTCTCCCTAATTCTGTATGAGATTAATTTATTTTTTCTGTACATTATTATTCTTCAGTTCCTATTATATTACTACTACTGTCACCAGTTACACTGAACAGCTGAACTTGAATATGAAATGACTTTTTTTTTTTTCCAAATCAGTAGGAGTGCAACTACAATTAAGTCTTCTTGAAGGAAAAATAGAGTCTGTCCACCTCCTTTATCAAGTTCATGGCTATTCAGGTAGCAAAAGTTGACAAGTTTGTTTCTTTTAAATTATGTGGGTCTTTTTTTTTTTTTTTTAATTATGTGTTGCTTCATGAAAACTGGAGCTTTTCCTGTAATTTGTGGTGCTTGTGGAAAGTTTTTATTGCCTCAGATATAGATTATTATAATATGCAGCCCTGGTGCTTAGTGTAAGGACATTTGTGAATGGCATTACTTATTGAATAAGGCTCCTTTCTTATAATAGGAGGTTGAACAGGAAGAATGTGTTTTACCTCTGCTCCATAATATGCACTGACATCAAGTTGATTTTTGGGCAGAATTTAGGATGACAGTTGTATTCAGTCTGTTGTATTCAGTCCTAACTATGTGAAATAATTCCATCACTAGTATTGCCCCCAATGTACCTGAAATTACATCCCTTAGTTTAAATGAGAAATGTTTTTCAGTAGGGTCCTGAAGGCTGTAATACCTTTTATTTGTTTGTTTCTCCTGCATTCTGATAGAGCACTTTGTAGGTGCTTCAGAAGCTTTTATTTATGTTTGTGGGAAAACATAGCAAGGCCATCTTCTGTTTGGGGATACTTATTAAAACTGGTGAGTGATTAGTTCCAAGGTACTGGGGAATCACATCCCGAGCAAAGAGATGGCAAGAATCAAGTTTTGCAGGGTGACATTCATTACACTGGAGGGACTGGGAATAGTGCTGTCCCTGCTTCAGCCTGCTCAGATCAGACAAGGTTGGGGTTATGTCTCTGTACAAGATTAATACTCTGTGCTTGCAGTACCAGATTGATTGTTTTGATAAATATAGCAAAATCAATCAATCTCTCAATCTCTCTTCCTTACAGTTTAGATTTATTACACCTAAACAGGGATTAGAATAAACCCTTTTCTGTATTAATGAATGACTAAAACAGCCTACCTGGACATCCAAAACCTGGGGGATTTAAGACAGAAACTAATTTACAGAGGAATTACCAGGATCTTTTCCATTCCATGTCTTCCAACAATAGTTATTTAATTATCTTTACAAAAACAGACATTCCTTTGCATTTGTGTTTCCAATAGTCACTGGAGAAATTAGATGTGAAAAACACCTTATAGTTCTCCTCATCCAGCCCCATGACAATGCAGAACAGCCCACACAGAATATTTATTACCACATTGTCCAGTCTAGTTTTAAACGTCACAACTGATAGAGTTGTTCCTTTCTCTTGGGATATTATCACAAAGCCTAATAGCAGCTACTTTCAGGAAGTTTTATTCAGCATTCAGCCTGAATTTTCCCTTGCTTAGCACAATCCAAGCTGTAAAACCTTCTGACAAACAAAACAATCCTTCTATCACTTTGTAAATGTGAGAAAAATCAGAAGAGGGTAATGAAAATGCTGATGTTTTCTACAAAAAAATGTTTTCTTTCTGGTGATTTAGAAGAGCAAATATATGTGTGTATGAATACACATTTTTATCCCAACCATTGTGAAACCCAAGGGATTTCTGGCAACTGACTGAAGCTGGTCCAAGCTTTAATAAATGTATGTTCAGAACTCCACATAAAACAGGGACAGGGCTTCAAAATGCTCACTTGTGCAGAAGATGAAGACCACATCCCTCCAGATGCTCAGAATTTGGAAAAATAATAAGCAGTGCATAGAAGGTTTCCTTTACTTCAAGACTCATCTGGAAGTCTCTCATGCTGGCAATCCTTTGGTACACAACAATTTCAGGCGGCTCCTTAGGTCACCACCAGAGACAGTGAGAAAAGGGAGGCACGATCTTTTCCTACCAATTTAATCCTTGTTTAAATTCATTTTCTGCACCAGTTTTATCTGATTTTTCCCTGCCTCAAGTTACTCCTGGTTTGGTTTCAGTTTTCCTGTTTCTGTGATGAACCACAAGAGAACTGTGCTCCCTTGGACAAGACTGAAACAGAAGTTGGTGGAAATGAGCACCGATCTACTTTTATATAGTTTTTTTTTTTTTTTAAATGACCCAGTCTAGATATTGAGGATATGTTTTTTCCCAAATAAAATGATGTCAGCAAACTGGGAGGAATTTAGAAAATATTTTGTGCTTGTTTACTATTCCTAGGATTTCTTTAAAATCATTATTCCCGTTTAAAGTGAGATTGAAAGATTTTGTTTGAAGAAAACTTTTTGATATGCAGATTTTACGGGATATATGTGAGAAAAAGCAACATGTTCTATGGAAAACAGGAAGACGCCTATTTACAGAACACATCTTCAGTCAAAACCAGATTTTGATGGAAGTACTTCACTTTTATGTCTTACCCTCCAAAATTTTTATTTCTGCTTGTATATTCACACACTGCTGATTTATTTCTGCTACTGTTAGCTGAGAAGAGAAAGAAAAGATTGGGAGAATGGCTGGGGGGGGGCACTTTTCATCCATTTATATTTATTTTATTTATTTCATTTTACTTGCAAATTAATTAATGCATTTTTGCTTTCTAAAACTTCCTGAATAACATCAGCTGAGCCTTACGAAGGACTCAGGCTCTCATTTGACTGCACAAAAGTTCTGGACTGAGGATTGCCAATACTTCATCTTCCCAGCAAATCACATAAATACAACAATCTCTTTTATAGGAATATTTATAGTCAGTATTCATACCTGTAAGCTGTCTGCAATGCGTATCCAACAGCAGAAGTTTACCCTCACTACTAGATTAACTGATAGAAAGAGGATGTGAAATTTCAGAAGTGCCAGCACAGGAAATCTAGTTTGAATTTTGACTGGAGTACTCTGTTCTCACAAAGAGGGTTAAGTACAGAAGGAGTTGTTTCAAATGAAGCAAGATAAATCATCTCAGGGAGAGGATGGAAATGGCTTGCTGTATTTTTTTGAGTCTATACAAAGATACTATCCCCCTGGAATATGAAACCCCTGAAAGGTTATCTGAATCATAAAAGTTTGTGCCTCTCATGTTCAAAGGAATGAAATGTTCTAATAAAAACTCGCACCTCACAGGCGTCACAACCAGCTATCCACAGGAGCAGCCGTGAGCCTTGTCTACAGCTGAAAAACACACTCTTTCTTGCTTTGCCCATCTAAATATGTTGTTTGGACAGATTTGGGATTTTGTATTGAACACACTTTGAAACCCCCATGACATGTGATAGCACTTAGCTCAGCAGCAAATTCTCACAGGAAACTTACATTACATATTTGACATCCCTAATGTAATTATCAGGCCAAAAAATATACTGGGGAGCAATGAAGCTTGACCACTCAAACACTGCATTGCCAATGCACGGTGTTATTCCTGACAGAGCCAAGGAGCGAGAGGAAATTCAGGGAGTGCTGAGCTGAATTTCAGGAGCAGATTCAGATTAATGGCAATCATGGTTGGTTAATAGTGAGCTGCAACCTCTGCCTGGCTGCTGGTCCGTCTGAGGCTACAGCACGAGGGCTTCCAGCTGGGCTGATGGCAATTTCTACTGCTAATTTATGATTGACAGGGACCTTTTGTTATGGCCACGCGTTGTGGGGCTTTTTGTTTGTTTGTTTTTTGGTTTTTTTGTGTGTAAAATCCAGGAAGCACAAGCAACTGTGTGCTGTGAAGAATCGCTGCAAGCAGGCTAAACTGGAGAGAGGATGTACCTAATAATCACCAGCACTGACTGAAAGGGGAAAAAGGAAGAATATCATTGGGACTTTTAAATATGACTATCAGGAGTGAAACTCTCCTGCTAAACCAGATAAAACCAGAATCAAAAGGGAACTGGAGTTACACTAGCAGCAGCTTAATAGCTGCAATTATCAACTGGGTTCCCGGTTGGAATTACCACCCATCAGAGCCCGAGGTGAAAAATGTCAGGGGAATGGAGTGAAAGGCCTGCCTGAAAATGCAAAACCGCAGAGCATTCACTTGCTAAAAGACTTGGATGAGCTACTCGTTCTGGTCTTTGTGCTCTTTTAAATACAGCCATCTAGTTGTCTTGGAGACAAGCACGTGGGGAAAAAAAAAAAAAAAAAAAAAAAAAAAAAAAAAAAAAAAAGCCACTCAATATTCCTATCCCTGACTATAATCCCCTGTTATGGATCAGCTAAGTAATAGTCTAAATACAAAATGTATAAAATATTAACCTGACAAACTGCTCTGCTTAAGTCAATGACATATGGATAGAAGATGTGGGTAACAAGAGGTTTATTAAAATGCTCCGGTTCAGCTGCAGCAGGAGTGACAGAATAAAAGCATGACTTGTAAAACAGAAAGGGTAGGGAGATATTAACACTGAAGTGCAGATGAGTAAATTTTCCTGGAAATCTCAGAGAAGCAAACAGCAAATGAGGTTGATTAAAATTACTATAATTGTGGTGACAAGTTGTACACCACTCGAACACCCTACTGTACATAGTTCCAGATGCTAATTTGGGCTCTAATTTGCCTGTCCTTGAAGACAGTGATAAAACTCTCCTTGACTTCAAAGAAGAACAGTATCAGACTCTTCAATTCGTAAGAAAGAAATAAATGTCTGGCTTTAGCACCTAAAATCAGCATCCCTAAAATATATCTTGAAGGCATCCCGAGATTTTATTGATGATAACTTCATATTGATTGCTTTTAAGTTCTTTAAATGAATGGAAAACTTGAGTTACTTCTTATTTGCATAAGTTTAAATCTGTGTAACTAAATACCACCAAGCATTTGTATAACAATTTTCAGGAACATTCAGGAGTAGGATCTACATTTTCACAGGTAGCGACTCTAGCACAGAGCTCTGCTTCAGATATGTAAAAGGAAGTTACTCTCACACAGAGCTCTCACCTAAAGGAAAACAGTCCTTCTAAAGGTTTTAAAGCAAAGCACTTAGAAGTCATCCAGAACCATTAATCACTTGAAAATTCTTGGCAAATGTATTTGTTTTACCAATTTACACCAACGATGTCAAGCTGTGTCTATGTTAATGTACTTCTATTTAATTCTGAGAGAGTCACTGTATGTTTCCCATCCATAAGGGGAGGTACCTCAACCTCCCTGAAGAGGACAAACACTTTTTAACATCAGGATAACTGTGGTGGAATTAACTGAGATGCTTTGCCCCTAGCTTTTTGTATTAGAATTTTTGTTACCATCAGCTACCAGAGTATTTTTCTTCTTTCTATCTTCATGCCACAGAAGTTGTGTGCATTGCCCCAGCCTTTCAAATAGTGTGCTTAAACATACTGTTCATAGTCTGCAAACTGTCAAAGTTATCTTAAAAAACCCAAACAATTAAGCTAAGTATTTGCTAGGATATTTTGCTATCATCTACCATCAAGAATCATTACACTAGTTACAAAAGTTTGTGCTGTCAAAGCTATGCTGAAATAGAAGAAAGGAAGCTGCAGTTAGGTGACTGCTTCTGGATGGCATTTGTGCCTCATCTATTCACTACACTCAGTGCTTTGAAATGAGTGCACTTCTCTGAGATGCCACGGCATAACAGGCTGTGTTTATCTCCGTTTAAGTCTATTGAAATTAATGGAGATGCAGAGTTCTGATATTTTCTTTTGGTGATCCATGAATGACATAAGCAATCTTAATCATGTAGAAAGACTAATAAAATCCTGCCTTCAGCAAGGCCTGTGAAATTTGAAGGCTATGAAAATATGCATACAATGACTGCGATTTAAAAAGAGCCTGACTACTAATGAAAAATGGTCCTGAATGTATTTCGAGGGATATTCAAGCTTGTAGTTAGGTTGAGGCCAGATGTTGACACAGAGGAAAGGGAAGTTGGGGAAATTTAGGAAAAATAGGTACATGAACCCTTAGGAAACTGGGTTACCATCCAGCTGGGAGACACCTGGAAAGCAGCTATTTAAATCCGTTTGAAGTAAGGGTCTCTTGTAGAGGGGCTGGCCAGAGGGTCTGGAGAGCAGAGACCCTTCTGCTCCTTCCACTGCCTCCTACCGCCCTCAGCCTGCAAGGAGGCGCTTCCAGCCCCCGAGCCCCCGGCGAAGGGCCGGGCAGCCCGGGGCAGGGGGCGGCCGTGCCGGCAGTGGGAGAGGGCAGGAGCATCCCCACCTCCTGCCTGCCCCGCGCTGGGAAGGGCACGGCCACGGAGCGCTGGAGGGACAAAAGAGCAAAGGTGACTTCATCGACAAGAAACCACTTTTAATTTTTTTTTTTTTTCACATTAGTTTTATTTTTCCTCATTTTGATATTATCTTTACACTAACAAGAAATTACTTTGTGATGAATTGCTGATTAGTCAGCATTTATTTCTGTAATTATTTCAAATGTAATTTCATTCACCTATATCCAAAAGAATGCCGGCAACTTTATTATAGATTTCTTTTTTTTCAAGGTCAGAAAATGCATCTGCATATATACATAAATACATAGAGAAATAGATTAAATTTGGTTAATTTCTACTTGTACTATTTATATATAGATGTGTAATTAAATCATTCTAATCTCCAGTTGCCTGAATTACAATCTTGCTTAAGAATATAATCTTTCATTAAATATGTATGATATAGATTATATATAACATATGCATTATATCTCTCTCCTTTTTTTCAGATTTGCACAGAAAACATTGAGAATTTAAAGGTAGTGCATTTTAAGGGCTACAAAATTGAGAGGACAAATAAAAAATCTGTATTATTTGCAGAATTCACCCAAATTCTGTGACCTTAAACCAATTCACTATTCAAGTAGAATTTATCTCTACTGCTGATAGCCATGAAGCATAGGAAAGCCAGTCACTTTTTGGCGACTGCCTCTCCAGGGAACTCATTTTGATCACAGGCTTTTCCTGCCTCAGTTCTCCCCCCTGTGAAATGGGGATAACCATTTTCTGTCTGCCTGTCATGAGATGCTCTGAGGAAATGTGCATTCAAGGACATTTGGATATTAGGACAAGGAATCTGTATAAACATTTCAGAGGGAGGTAAACATAACAATCCAAAGCTGAAGTGCATTAATTGATTACTTTCTGCTTTGCTTTTATAGTTTTACCTTTTTGTGTGTCTGCTTCTTGCCTTTGTCTGTAATTTTGCTGAAGGGGTATGTTTCTAATTAACGAGAAGCTGAGTTCTCTGATTGTGGCTCAGCATTTGAAGCCTAGCTGTTGCACTTACTATTCTCAGAAGCACATTACTTTTTTTCATGGGAAAAATCTAATCCAGAGTTTAAATAGCCAGTTCAGATAGACTTTATTTTAGCTGAACTCATCTTGGTCACTTATTCATGCAAATGTCTTGGCATGTGCCAAGCAAAGCACCCCAAATACCAGATGACACAATGGGGTGGAGAAATCTTCCATTGCATCAGCTCCAGCTTGTGGAGGAGGATGTTCAGACACCCACTCTCTCTTCTCCCTTCCTTGTTGTTACTTACCTTCCTCAAAGGCATTCAAAGGTAACAAGAGATATAAGATTGCTCTGCTAAAAGGGTTTTTGTTTTTGGAAGGCTCTGCAGTTTCTTTAGGTGAATATAACAATTTCTTTAAATGCCTTCCTTAACCTGAACATTTAGCACCACACTGAGCAGTGTACAACACCATGCTTGAATCCTTCTTCTTCCTTCAAGACACACCCGCCCCTTTACAAACTTCCTTGCCTTACTCTCCAAAATATCTTCTGTCACAAACCTATGCCTCTGTCCCAAAAAGGGCCTTCATATGTGGAGTCCCCAAGTCTGGCAATGGATGTTTTTGGCATTTTTGAGATAGCACCATATTTTGATAGTAAGTGCAACAAATGAAAAATAATTTTTAATTTTTTTTTTTTTTTTGATGGACATTTTGTGTAGGTAATAGAAACTGTGAAGCATTTAATTCTCTACAGGAAGTACTTTTAAAAAAATTCTCTAGCTGATGATATCGGCTTTCCGTAATCCTTCCTGACATACACTAAAGGAAGATGTGGCTCTTTTGTAAAGTGATCCAGTTTTCAAAAAGAGCCCTCTAATATTAGTGCATTTTAACACTGCTTAATGGGTTTATAATTCTATTCAGCATTTTAACTGGAAGGCAGGAATAGGAAGTAGGTGGGAAAATATGCCCATGTAGCCCTCCCTCTTATTGATCATTCTGCACCAAGCACCAGAAAGATGAGCAGAGGGGAGGGGGATCTGGTGTCAGTGGACAGGTAGGAGACACCAGAACATTAGTCATCATTTAAAACTTGCATTTTGAAACCAAAACAGCTGTGAATCCTCTGCAAAGACTGAATATTTTAACACACATATTCTGCTCATAAAAATACTCTCTCTTGCCAGTGCTGTAATTTTATCTACATTAACAAAAAAACATTATGAATACAAGTTAAACTAGCTATTGCAATAAATGAAAATGGCAATTCCATTTACTTAATTGGCAGGCATCCAATATCTTTTTATTCTTAGAATGAAACAGCTGGGATTGTGAAAAGTAACAACTACTCTGTAATAGCTGCTACATGATATCATCGCTTTCATAGGAAGAAGACAGAGGTTCACCTGGCAGGGAAGAGATGGCTAAAATACATGTCATTGAAATATGAAATAAAAATCAATAAAATCTTTTGTCCATCCTACTCTTTGGGGAATAATTTTCTGGGTAACAGAGTCATTACTTTAAGTATTCTCTTCAAGATCCATTCTGTTAGCCCTGATGAAAACTGTCTATTCCATAGATAGCCTCACAAGTAGAGTCTGGGGTCTTCAACCCTTTCACTTTTCATACTGGCTCATTATTCATTGCAAAAAAAAAAAAAAAAATAGCCTTATTGATTAAAGAAATTATTTGATCGGTAGACTATTATCCAAATTAGTGAGGAGTGTATTAGAATTTGTTCATACTGGTTAATCTTTTTGCTTGCTCAGTTCCCCAGGTTTAATGGCCCTGCTTCTGGGATAGTTAGAACCATTTTTAGCAAGATGCCAATGAAGGATGAATACCAAACGCTGCATAATTAAAGATACCAGTGTACAGATAAATGCAATACATTTTCATTTTCTTCTTGATATCCCATCCCTCCTCAAATCCTTTAAGAAGGAAATATTAACAGATAACAGAGGAGGCCTGAAGTAGAGACTAAAAAAAAAGTCCTGGAAGATTTTTCTCCAAAGGTTTGTGGCATTTTGGACAGCTGTTGAAATATTTACCAAGGCCTGTTCCATTCTCATCACATCTATTTCTTAATTTGGAAGCTTTTTGGAAGAGGGACTATGCATTTGGGGGGATCTGCCCTAACAAGGGTGTGGCCAAAGCATTTGTGTATCCCTGTAAGTAACATCATTGACAGCATTAGGTAATGTCATAATGCTTTCAAAATACCCAGCCAGAGTCAGTGCTGTACCACCACCTGATAATGCATTTCTGATGATGTCAGACTAGTTCTGACTGTTCTCTGGAAATGTTTATTACTCACCCTAGCATACTTTCGGCCCACCTGTAGAACCCCAGGTGCACATTCATTAATAGTATAATGAGAAGTGATATTTTAAATAAGTTCCTAACTCCTAAGACCAAAGGGATTGTAAAGTTATAAGGTTATATTTCCTATGCATTAAAACTTATAATGGTTTTTCCACAAAATTTTCTTTGCTGGGAAACATAATTTTCATACTTTATTTTTTTCATGCCACCTCTCCAAAGCCAGGTTGGTGCATACATATATACATATATACATATATACATATATACATATATACTATCCAGTTTTGGCATCTACAGTTGGATAGCAAAACATATCAAATGTTGACTTCTTCAGTCTTTATCAAAAGTTGCAGCCAAGCAGATCAATATTTGCAGAGCAAAGAAGATGGTGCAGAGGAGCCTGTGTCTGCACCAGATACGTTTTGGGATGATTTCTTTGAACCAGCTCTGATCAGATTGAATGAAAACTTCATGGTTCTCACAATCTGAGGTGTGCTTCTCCAACATATCTCCCAGGTTTGTTTATTTTATGTAAAAAAGAGACCAGTTTTGGGCTTTCTCTCAAAATATGCCAATGTACAGTAAGTGCAGGTGATTTGCTTCAGAAATGCACGCTGGAAGTGAAGGAGAGCAAAATTATTGAAGTGATGAGCTTTGGGACCAGTAGTGAGCAGCTTGAACTTGTAACAGATTTTGAGAATAGGGGAAAGAGGAACAAGTTGTCAAATTATTTAATGTCAGAGTCTTTTTTCAGGTTTGCATTTATATAATTGGGTTGAACTGTAGATTTTAAGGACTGACAATCATTTAGGTATGATCCCAAAATCACATGGAATGAAATCATAGGAAAAAAGATAATTACTCTACTGCAGTGGTTTTTTGGGTTTTTTGGGGGTTTTTTTTGTTTTTTTGGTTTTTGGGTTTATTTTTTTGTGTTAGACTCTCTGTTTTTCAGTCAAACAACAGATTCTAACAACAAAACAGAACAGAATGTTATCCATAATCAATATTCCACTGATGGTTTTTAAGTCCTGTACATCTGAGTGAGAGCATACTACTAAAATTTTTAAAGAGAAGAACTGTTTCATGGAAATGTCTCAGAACATGGACAAGCAATTATGTTAATGTTTGCCAAAGTCAACGAAATGAACGAAACATCTTCCAAAACCAGAAAACCACACAAATAGCAGCAAAGCTATAGTTGCTTCACTGGGAATAAGTTTAACTGCAAATGACTTATACCAGAGGGTCCTGGACTCACTGACAATTTGTGCATTTCCAGATAAGGTGAATGAAATAGTGTATCAGATCTACTTTGCTGGCAGAAATTGCATTAAACTACCTTTAGTGCTACAAGTAAAATGTAACACTCCCCTTCCTCTAGAGTTCAGACACAGAATTGAGTTAAAGATGTAAAACAGGTTGTCAGACATTGGATGATAACCATAACTGCTTATAAATGTCTCTATCAGTTTTGGTCTGTTTTATTTGTGATGTAATGGGTCTTAATCTAAACTTCAGAGAAAGAGGTTAAATTACATTAATGTGCATTTGGCCAGTCTAAGAGCAGAGACACAGAAATTCACTGCAGTGTGATTTGTGGGCAGAGAAGCCTCTTTCACATTGTCTTCTGCATGCTCCCCTCTTGTGTAAGGAAAAAATCCTCATATAAAAATTGTTGTACTGTATAGGTATTACTGAAATAGCTTATTCTCACAGAACAGAAAAAGGCTAAATGTTTTTTTTGAGAATACTACAGTAAAAACTGGTAACAGTATCCAAACTCAGTGGGAGTTAGAAACGTCCATGCAGAGAAGACAGGTGATTTAAGCTGAAGGAAAGATGTTTGGGATGTGCACAACCAGCCGTGCAGGCTTGATGAGAGTGGAATTTCCAGACAACATCTGTTTGCTCATTAAGAGTGCCAGTAATGTTTTGGGAAAGACTTTCCTCTTGTGCAAGCAACTGCAGGAAAGCAGCCAAAAAAGATTCAGCATTTGGGAGAGACAGGCACTGTTGTTGTGATGGCTGTGGGGGAAGCACCCCAAGCCCAAAAGGAATCCCCACGGAGGCTGCGGTGGTGTCAGGAAACGCCACAGCCCCAGCCGGGCAGACGGCAGATCCGGGTGAGAAGACGGCCACAGCTGGGGCAGGCAGCCCACAGCTGGAAGCCTGCGGGAAAGCGCTGCCACCAGACTCTGTCGGGGCGGGGGCTGAGCCGCGCCGCACAGCACCGGGCCGGACCCGCCCCAGCATCCCCGAGCCCCATCGCCCTCCACCAGCTCCTCTTCCCTGCCGCTCCGTCCCCCGGAACTTTCACCCTGTGTTTATATTACTTTCCTAAAATAACAGTCAACCGGTGTTGACTGTCAGCGTGTCTCATATGCACAAGCCCCAGTCCATTTCTACCAACCCCCAAAATCCCACTTTACAGAGTGCCTGCATAATGGGACTGCAAACACATGGGGGTTTTTTGTTGTTGTGTTTGGAGCTTGAATTTGCGCTCGCAAGCATTTGAGCTCTCTGATAACGTTGCCTAGTTTGAAATTCTGCGGAGAATTTTCCTTCAATTTTTACTTATAGCTAGGAGAAAATAATCCTGCTTCCCCAATAAAAGATATCAGGCAACTTTAAAAAAAAATTAAATGTATCAAGTTATCAAAATGAAGTTTCAGCATTTTCAGGACTCATTAAATTGTTTTATTTAAAGCTATGCAACAAATTCATTTTACTCTGATTTTGAAGAACTCTTTTATTGAATGTTAGCATTGTTTTTCTCGTTGTATCTTTTAAACATGTTTCTGACAATATTAAATATATAAGGTAGGTAAACTGATAGAAAATTTTCTTCTGATACTTTTATGTCATGGAGAAAAAATTATCATGGTGCAAGTTAACTAACTACCTTTACTTGATCTGGTTAAATTGTTAAACTGATTAGAAAAATACCTAGATTAGGGAAACAAGGCTGCCCTGCCTGCTATGAACAAATAACCCCTTGTACCAGCTTGGAAGTGGAAAAACTAAGCTCTACATATAGATTTCAAAAAATACTTAAAAA
>VZRH01002609.1:470479-493420 GCA_013397555.1 Urocynchramus pylzowi
AACCAACCCCCCCCCCCCCCCCCCCCCCCCAAACAGAAAATAGCCTGCTAGGTAAAAAAACTGAGATTATAAGGTCCAAATGAGATGAGAAGCCAGTCCACAGACAGCAATTACGCTGATTTTCAATGATATTTTAATTGTAAACCAGTTGCCTTACTCTTCTGTAGCCTGCAAGATCAACTTCTAGATCAAAGTGGTGTATAAAAGAAGATAAAATGCAGCTGGTGTTGAAATTTGGGGAACAGCACAGGAAGGGCAGGCAGGTTTGAGAACAGCCTCAGAGCTCCCCACAGCAAGGCTCAGAGACAGGAATGTCTGCCCTGCCCTTGTCCTTCATTCCTGGTGGCCTTTGTCTGTGCCAGGAGCAGTCAGTGCTGCCAGGATATTGTGCAGCTATTGCTGGCACACAGCTATTGCTGATGGTAAGGAGTAATTCTGTCTCCTTCTCTCACTGTGGATCACATCCCTGTGTTGCACCACACGATGACACCCCATTTCCTATTAAGGCTCCAATTTTTAAGCTAAAAAAAAAAAAAAAAAAGGAGACTGTGCAGATATATACTCACCCTGACCTCTGGACAGCTATGCTGCTTCTCTTTTCCCAGCTGACTCTCACCTAACCCCCCTATTCCTGCACTCAGCATGGGCAGAAACACTTGAAGGCCTGATGTACCTCAACTTAACATCTCTAAGCAAAAGTGAACACTTGGTGTCTTTGGGTTCAGCTAAGTACCTGCACATAAACGTTCAGAAAAACAAAAGCAAAAATCTAAAGCCTCAAAATCCCCCCCTTTCCTCCTTTCAGCTTTTTAAAACTCCAAACCTGGGCTGTTTGAAAGGAAAGGACAGTCTTGGTGGAAGCATTGCCAAGAACTATCTATGCCAAGAAGGTGCATGTCATGGTGTGATGATTTCATTGCAGCAAAATTAAAGTACATAGGTGAAAATGCTTTCAGACAGCTGAGAAAATCCCTGAGGAGATATCTGGGCTAGAGGGCAGGCTCTCAAGAAGATGCAGAGAGAGCAAAGCATCTGGGCTGAGGTGTTCACAGGCAAGTCTGACCTTGCTGAGATGAGATATCCCATAGGAAAAGCAAATAGGTCAAAAGCAGAGGAAATGTTATCTCGTATTTTCATTTAATTCTAAATGTAGTTACCATGGCAGCAACAAGCAGTTTTGGGCCTTGAGTTCCTCTACAGAAATGCAGACACCTCTTGAACCTCCCTCTTCTCCCACTGCCATATCCATCCCCAGGAGCACAGGCTGAAAACTCACTCATGTTTCCTTCCCTGAGCAACGTATCAGCAATGAGAACAGCAGTGACAAAAGAACTATAAAACCTCCCTAAAACCATAATGATAATATTTTTATCTTTCCTTCCAGAACACTTAACCTGACCCTCCTCCCACTTCAGTCCACTTTTGTCAGAAACAGAGCAGTCTCTGCACAGGTTTTGTTGTATCCCTTCCTCATGCAGTTTTTGTTTTTAGGGCAAGAAGAGAAATCCATCAACATCCATTTATATCTCTATTCATTTGCATAACTGAGCTATTTCTCTCACCCTGCAGACCTCTTCTTCAGACTCCTTTTTGAACACAGCATAATTCAGGACTCTCCTCCACTTATGGGTTGGGCTGACCTGGAGAAAATCACTGGATGGGGAAAAGGGAAAATTCCCATATTGAGCCCAGCTGTAAAGAGGAGAGAACAAGCTCTCACATTGAGTCACCTGGTCATTTTGGTCACCAGCAGGCTATGATTGTGAAATATGGGCTATGAACCCCAAATCTAATATTTAACAACAAGAATCTCTGATTCTTAGTTGCCCCTAAAGGATCTCTCTTCTAGAGAAAAATCAAAGAATTGTAGTCTTAGCTGCTTTTATCTGAATGTAAG
Source organism: Urocynchramus pylzowi (assembly GCA_013397555.1). Taxonomy (NCBI): domain Eukaryota; kingdom Metazoa; phylum Chordata; class Aves; order Passeriformes; family Fringillidae; genus Urocynchramus; species Urocynchramus pylzowi. The sequence goes on from VZRH01002609.1 coordinate 472,377, forward strand.
TTGAGAGAACAGCAAAAGAAGTAATATGTGACAGAGTCTGCTTTCCTTTGTGCTACATCTGAACTGACTACAAGATAATACAATAAACAAGATAACAAGATCAAAGAGAGCTTGAGAGGGCTTCTTTTCCATTCCCCGGTCCCAAAGGAGAATCAATTATTTCTAAACTATTCTTGAGAGATGTTGGACTAATCTGATCTTTGCTCTGGATGCCTGGCTAGTGTCCTTGATGCACCCATGGTTTCTAGGATATTGTAGGGGGTTCTTGGCAATTAAAAGAAAAGCACAAAGAGGTTGAAAATATACTGGGGGCAGTTCAAGTAGCCAGGTGTTTTATTTACTTAGGATTAAACTAATTTTCATTATATTTTCAATTGATTAATTTATTAGCTAGTATGGTACATTACATGGTGTTACTCTTTCCTGATGCTGAATCATACCTTTCCAGGGCTTGCCCTATTCCTGGGGAAAAAAAAAAAAAACAAAACCACCTGCTTTTCACCAAACCCTGCTTAAAAAAACCACTACTACCTTTTATTTGAAGATTAATTTTTGAGTTGAATCACTTTACTTATTTAGTTTGCAATTGAAAAGCATTTCATAGCTTACATCAGCAGAAGAAGGGGATTGTGGCAAAATGCAGTTAGGAGTCAAGAATAAATGGCTCCAGTGGCTGGAGTGGCTGGAAGCCATTGTGTCCCAAAGGAGCAGCCTAAAAAAATGTATGGGTTTACAGTATGTCAGGAACAGAATACCAGCTCCTAGGTGAGCTTGTACTGTGAAGCAAAGGAAAAATGATCAGTTCCACTTTGAAAGGCATGCATTGGGAGTGAGCACACTGCCTTCCTCCTCCTGCATGGGAGGAATGTTTATCCAACACTTAATGCAGATCCCTTTCTACACTACTGAGTGCTAATTTGTCTTGATACACACACCCTAATAATTGATCCACTATTAAATAACTGTAAATTGGTAATTTTAATTGCCAAGGTCTCAGCATTGCAGTTCTCAGCATGTTCAAAGGAAAACAAAAAAAAACCCCAAAACCCAAAACAACAGCAACAAAAATCAATTATCCTGGGGTCTCCCCTTCCCAGACAACAATGTCAAGCTTTCAGGAAAAGGAAGCATAGAAGTTGCAGACTCAATTAAATCTGAGTGGTTGGAATTCCTTGTCAAGGTAGAAGTTACTTCTAAGGCTAAACTAATTTTGAGAAGCTGCTTGGATTTGGAGGAATATTCACAGTGCTATTTTACAATATTCTGAAGGTAAGGACCTGAGTGTAGCTCAAGGGTAAGGGTAACTGGAAGACTGGTAGGGCTTCTCAATAAAGCCCTGACTTTGTGTGTCACACCAAATAATTCCAGCTGTTGTGTGAGGCTCACATGGTCACTGCATTGTTCTTCCATGATCACAATACTCTTGCCTCTCAGCTTTGCAGCCTGAAAAGTATTTCTGCATCATCGAAAGCAGGAGGTCAGACATCCTATGGCCTCTGCTCCTCTGCTCTTCCAGCTGCAGTCCTGAGTTGGTGGTCATGTAGAGAACAATTGAATTTTATCAGTTGCACATTTCTCACTCCTACAGCTATGAGGTATAACTGAGGTAGAACATTTTTGTCTTTTTCTCACAACTGTCTGAATCTTGTCTTTCCTCATCTTTATTATTCCTCCTTTTATCTGGGGAAGTTCTTGGAAGATAAAAATTTTGAGCTATTTTTCCTCCCATGGAGAGAAGTTAGACAGTTCCTTTAAGGAAAGTGACCATCCCGTGGATGCTGCAAAATCTCAGGTTCCACAAGGAAAAGAAATGTGACAAGCATTATTTCAGCAGCATTGGCATCAGGCCAGCAATAATATGTCCATAGTTTCCAGTGAACACTCAGAAAGTTCCAAACTAAGATGATTTTGTATTATTCCTTTCTCAGGTATCCTTGACAAACAATGCAAAGAAAAGGCAGGAATTTAACTTTGGGAATGACCCTGTCATTCCCAAAGTGAAAGGTGAAATAGAGACTACTTATCTAACATTTGCTTTACAGGGTTGTGGTAGGACTGATACTTAGAAAATGGGGTAGAGTAGGGGCTAGAAGTTGTGGGTTTGTATTTGAACATTGCTTCTAATTTTGGAGCTTTATACAACCTTTATTCTGTTTCTGGAGTACTGGGAAGTGTTCTGTGGATACCATGAGTGAACTGTGCTTTTGGTATTAAACATTTATTGCATAGCTTCTATGTTTGCAAGCATCCAGATCAATGATTTAAGCTATTCCCATCAGATCTTTGTTTCTATCTGCTTTTTTCTTTTCTTTCAGAGAAGACACCTGAACCATGGTTTCAAATAGGGAAGTTTTCTGTTGAAAAATGCATTAAAAAAACCTAAGAAGCTATTGTGCAATGGAAATTCTTCTGACACAGGGAAGGAGCCATGGACAACACCATGAGGAAACCTATGATTTCAGTGTCACACAAGTTGCAGAAGATATTTGTTGGGGAAGCAAGGCAAACTAAGGCAAAGCATCTCCAATTATCCTTCCAACAACTGCCAAATGCAGCAGAGAGCACAGTCTTTAATGAAGTGTGCAGTCACTTTCTCCAGAATGAACACAAAGCTGCAGCACAGAATATCACAACTCTTAATGCCAAAAAGCCACGAAACTTCCAAGAAGAGGGAAAATGCACATCAAAATTAAAGCATCCTGCAAGTTCAAAGAGTTTATTATTTCAAATGGGAGGATTATTTCCACAAAAATTTGTCCAGTCTTCATCTATGTTGGGTAATAGTTATGCCTCTATTTTCAAATAAGAAACCTAAGTGAAATAACACAAGACCTAACTACAGGCATGGCCAATTGTCTTTGATACCAATGACAACACCTATATTAGCAAATGTGTAAGTGTCCCTCCCTCATTCTTGAACTTCAGTGGTCTTCAGATAATGTATAAATCCTGTTAGCACTTTCCCCAGAACTCCCAAAGACACCCCTGCCCATATCCTCCCTGTATCAGCCAGCTCAGACAGCTGGCAGCTGCGTAATCAAAAGGAAATGAAATTTTCCTGTTAGCAGCCTCCTCCAATTTGGGGAAACAGGGACAGGCATGGCATCTGCCTGCAGTACTCTCAGGCCTTCTCATATGTTAAAATACTTTCTTAGAGAGACTGGTTAAATGTGGCTCTCAGTAGATGGGTGAAACCATGATTCAGACTGTGTGGATGGACCTTCAACATATTCTTTTTGACTGCTTTAGAAGTTTCTTGGTATTCATGTCTCTATCACTAGCTGTAAAAAGACAGGAAAAGAAAGGATGCATTTGCTGAAGTTCAGCCCCTACAAAAAAAATTAATCTATAAGACCAAGTGATTGAAAGCAGCATGTTTTTGGAGTGTACTTGTACACTTCAGAAAAAAATAATCAATCTCTCAATATTAGGATGAGACATTTAATATTAAACTTTGAATAATTCATTTAAACTACAACTCAATAATCATTTGAAGTAATTTGCAACTGAAAAGAAAGTTTAACATTGCCCTTTCAATTAAGAAGTGTGTAAGAGAAAAATAAAATACGAATCAAATAAAGTGGAGTGGTTTTTCTTTTCTTTAGGACTTGCATAATAAATAATAACATTAGAAATATTTATGCAACTAGGTCTTGTTTGGATCTCACTGAACAAAATATTACCAGCTTCCAAACAAATAATTTCTTTTATATTATATTTATTTAATCTGTCCTTGGGTAAAACATTTGAGTTTAAAGTTGAGTCATGACGGTGAGTACATCTGCTAAAATGCAGTGTTGGAATATTTTGTTCAAGCTCCTTTAAGCTTCTGTGAATTTATTTCAGATCAAATGAGATCAAGATCTCTAATCATAATATCATACTGATAATGTAAATTCAATTGATAATATAATGCTGTGATTACACACTCACGACAGTAAAATTTGACTTACAAACAAAATGAAGCAAGTCTGAGCTGTGGAATTGATTGTAGGTGCTGCCCTACCATGTCTGTCCACTGAAATTATATTCTGGATCTGGGGTTTGTTAAAAAATGCTCTTTGTCTACAACCAAATAATGGCAAATCAGCTTCAAAAGTGGCAGTCAACGATAGGGAAGGATGGGAAATGACCCTTAGGTTTTAACGTGCTTCTTTTTATGTAGCTTTCTATGTAGCTATCTTCTGTAGCTATCTTTCAAATAGTCCTCTGCATTTTTAGTTTCCACATAAGATATGACTAACTCACATTGTAACATTTTTCAAGGTAGCATTTTAAGAAACTAAAATATTTTTACTGTTAAAATCTTTCTCAACCCAATTTTCCACCCCCTGTAATTATCTTCAAAAATCCTAATTCTGAAGGATTGTACCCTTACACGTATTTCAGCCATTATTAACCACACCGTCGTTATCCCTGCTGACATCGTGGCTTCAGGCTGTGCTAAGGGCCTGCATAATCTTGTTTTCAGAGGTTTCTGCTGCCTCTGTGAATGACAGGAGGAAAGGAGAAGGCAGGTAAGATCCAGAATTTCCTCGAAGATTAAAGCTCTAGAAAGTGTGCGGTAATCCAACATCTGCTGCTTCGGTCCTGGAGCTGTGGAGCTGTGCTGCTGCTGTGCCATCTGCCAGGCGGCCGGGAGGAGGGGAGGAGGCTGCTCCGGCACCAGCCGCTCCGATTAAGGCTGTCTGTGTGTTTGTGTCTGTTAGGCAGCAAGGAAAAATTGATTGCACACTTTGAGCTTGGGCAATGCCACGTGTGATGTGTCAGAGGAGAACGTGGGTCACTCTACCTGCTTGCATCTGGACAAAGCACAGGGAAGAAATAAGGAAAGCAAAAGGCCACACAGCTATTAACATACAAATAGCATCCATGCTTCATGTGCAATTCACACCAAAGTCACACACCGTTCTGATTTCATACTAGCAGGCACCCAGCACAGCACTAATGTAACACTGAGCTTTAAAGGAGTTTTGGTTTGCCCAGTTGTGACGGCTGCGTCACAAGAATAACACAACTCACACACGCTGTTCCAGCATCCAAACAGGAACAAGAAAAGAGCACTTTATTTTTCAGACCTTAACATTTATAGAATTCCAAAAGTGACAGTGGATTGGAGGTGGCATTGCCACCTTTCCGACCACACTGGTCAGACTAACAGTCCATCAAACTTCTCTTCCTACACAGAATGCCAACAATCATTATTTACATAAAAGTGTGTGAGAAACGCCATTACAAGAATGTAAACATCAGAAGGCTTAGAAAATCTCAAAAGACAAGGACAACACCCAATCACAGTGACACAGACCTCTGCACCCCCAGGAAACAGTCCCAGAGGGAGGCATGAGGTCTTTATGCAGTTTACCAAGCTTTAACCCAGGAAAATTAGTGGTGATTTCTGTACCATTTGATAACTTATCTTTTTATTAGTACAGACAGTAAACAGTTTTCCTGTATATATTATTAAGGCATTGCCTGTTTCATCCTCACCTCTTAAAGTCTTTCAGCACACTCTGCCTCCATGTGCAGTGATTGTGCAAAGTGTTCATGTGTAGGGGCAAACCTGCTGGATCAATGCTGGCAGTATCTCTGTCCCCCAAGCCATGCAATGAAGAGGTACCAGAATGAATTTAGAACATCTTGCATGAAAGTGCACATATGTATGTGATGTCAATTAAATGATGTGTTGTTCTTCAGACCTGGGAAGAATTCCTGCCCCAAAGAAGTGACACCTAGCCAAAAAAAAAAAAAAAAAATTAACATGCCTGAGTTATGAGCACTTTCACAAAGAAGGAACTGACATAAGACTTGATTTCCAAAGCATCTTTGGCACAAACATTTATTTGTCAGGAGGAAGGATCCATGGCTCTACCAGGAACCCACACAAAATATACAGACTTGTGTCAATGTTCTTGAAGGAAGGTATTTTAAATTTGCAGACCTTATCGGATCATCTATATAAATTGTTCCCCACCAGAATGAAATTATTCTAAATTTTCTCTAAATCAGATGTTTTCTGGAAGTTTTAGCAATTCGAGTGACAGGCACCTGAGTCAGAGATCTGAGCTTCTGCATATGGAGAGCCTGGTGTGACAACTGGAGGAGACACTGGGTTGTACATTCTGAAGTCCAGAGATGCAATTGCTGCTCATGGACACATTCAGAATCTGGAGGCAAACTAGCTAGATCCAGGACCAGTCAAGCATAGTGGTAGCTGAAAAAGCATCCTACTCGTCTAGGACACCCAGGTGCATGTTTGCTAGGCTGGAGAGAAGGCTAGCAAACAGGCATCTCTAGACTAGTTCTAGAAGTTACAGCCGTGCCAGTAAGGGTGTGTTTACCAGCGGATGCTGCAGTTTGTATAGCGAGCAGCTCTTGAGCACAGCAGGGAGAGAATTCACTTCAGCGGCTCCGCCAAGAAGCTCGTGGTGAGTGAGAGTGGAACGTGCCCTGACATCCCTGCAAGCTGATGGATGTGGCTGGCATCTCCGTCCTGTTTCAATGCAAGAGCAAAGTAGCAAAGTAAGGCAAGGGTTAATAAGGCAAGGTTTTCTCTTTTCTGTCAGTTCTTCTGCACCGAGCGGCCAACACTGCCGCCAGGCAGGGCTCGCTGCTCCTGCGAGCGCAGCCACGGCGCGCTGGCCGCAGCCGGAGCGCGGCTCCTCCCGCCCCTCCCCGCCGCACATCAGGTGAGCGGGCTGGGCTCAGCCTCCTCCTGCCATTTGCTGGAAGGCATCACTCGGGGCGGGGAAAAGAGCGGCATGAGATAGGAAGACTTTCTCCCTTCTGGGGCTGACAGCCCTGACAATCCGGCCTGTACTTACAGAAACACAAGGCGCTCAATTGTATGTCATTTTGATGTTTCTGAATAGCATCTCTCTGGAGATGAAATAGTAATCATCACCAGAGCTACAGATTAGCAACTGATAGAAAAAATAGGCATATCATTAAGCTTGCACGCTTCCTTGTTATCTCACCACTTCTCATTCAATCCCTGTCTGCAAACAGAAGAAGGGAATCCCTGCACGGCTGCACTGCTGGGTTTGCATATAATCAGGTGTCGAAGCCTGCCTTGCTTAGACCTTTTGTTCAGCTGCGATCCCTACTGGATTTTTCCTAAGATTTGTGCTTTCACCTCTGGATAATAACAAATAGCTCTTTGTCTCTTTAGGTTTGTTAATATAACTTGCATTACTTTATTGACAATGTAATAAAAAGATATACAAAGAATCCTCTTGTTTTCCCCAGCTACAGTAAAAGCGATGACAATTATTTCTGATGTGAAGCAGGATCTGAGACTCCAGTGGGTAAATGTGAAAAAATGTCATTTTTGAAATTCAGTTGTAGAAACAGAATGAATATCAGTTAAGCCTCATGAAGATATACTTCATGTTTAGTAAGGCCCTTGTTATTAGGGCATTTATCAGGTAGTATAGTGGTTAAAATTAATATTTTTAAAGATATATTGGTTGCAACAGTGATGACATTTTGAAAAACAAAACAAAACCTAATTGACTTCCAGTAAGTTTTTCAATGGAGCATGACTGTAAAAATAGGATATTTGAATGCTGAAAACACTTTTATTGAAAAGATTGGTGTTTAATGTGATTTTGAAAAGTATTTTGTGAGGGAGGAACATCAGTCTTAGTTCTGAGGACAGTTGTATGCTTTAAATCTCTTTTAGCAAAGATGCCAGGTCCTGTTTGCTGCCCTAGTATTTTCTCACCAGCAGTGGTCACAAGGACTGCAGAATCCTGTCTCCCTGGTAGGATGTGAGGCTCCAGTGCAGCACAGGCTGACCTTTCTGCCATCTGTAGAAGAATCTCTCTCCCCTTCTCTGTTTCAGTCATAGCCTAGCCTGGTCCAAGTTTTGACTGAATCTTTCTTTCTCATACCTCTGCTGTGCTTCTCACTCTAACACACAGGTACACCCACTCCATCATACTCAGGGAAGCTGTCTTTCCAAACAGGTCAAATTTCTAAGTATACGCACATATGCCTTTAAATTCTGGTGGTGCTGTACACTTGTATTTTTGTCTCAAAAATTACTGAGGCTTCTCAGGAGGAGCCTAAATTAGAGATGACTGTTAATCTCATAAATTCCAGCCTACCTCAGTGTGGTACCTGGTAAGGAAAAGTTCTGTGAAACCAGGTAGAAAAAAAAAAAAAAAAAAAGGAAAAAAAAAAAAAAAGGCAAGTGGGCAGCTAGGCTTAATAAATCAAAGGCAATATTGCTGACATGTAAGAGTTCATATTTCCTTTTAATGAGAGAATATGGAATTTAGTTGTTTGGAAATCTGCTGCTGGTTCTGCTGTGGACTCATGACCCAAGACAGTTTTAACAAGCTCTGATAATCCTAAGTAATACTTACTTGCATCTGAAAAGTCCTGTGAAACACAGTCACCACTATGAAACTCTTTCAGATACACAAATGGAGCACTTGTCTGTAAGGAGCAGATTTCAGTGAAAAATTTGGTTTCACTGATAACAGTGGGAAGTCTGCCATTGTGTTTGTGGAGCTAAAACTGACTCCCTTTGTTGCTTTGGTGATGAGGACAAGAAGAGAATTTGGACAGCATTTGGTGCTCTGTTGTGTGAGGCAGGTGAAGAGCTCAAGGGAGTCATCAGATCCAAGGTTTGTGCTGTGAAGAGAAACTCTGAAATGCCAACCTTTATGTTTTCCCTCCCAAACACATTTTTTTTGTGAGGCAAGACTACTATTGGAGACAAATTCCATGGAAGTCAGCTTGTACAACTGGTATTTATGCATCTTTAAGCATCTTTAATAAAATGATCAGGGGATGAAGAATGCTATGTGTATTACCTTGATGCCTCACGTAACTTTTGAGTATCCAGTATTGCTGGCCTTGAATATTCTTTCTTTCTTTTACACTGTTTTAACTATTACTATTTTTTTAGTCTCTTAAGTCATCCACTACTATTATTTTTAGAGGTTTCACTTCAGGAGGAGAGGAGTTCACCTTAAAAAAATACATATAAGGACCCCTAAGTGTTGTACAAGCTAAATTCACTTTGCTCATTATATTAGCATAATTCAAAGAGAATCAAGTCAACGACTTGCTATTTTGACACTCGCATGCCAATCCTTAAATTACAGATCTAGTTCATCATTGATGATTATTATTTAATTATATACTTCACAGACAGGTCTGTAGATTCAGACAAAACTAAAAAAAAAATCCTAAAAAAACCCAAACCAGCAAGTGTTCAGAGGATATGAATATTATGTGGAGGCCAAACACTGTTACTAATGCTGGCAATTTTAAAGTTATTTGCATATTTCAGCATTCTGAATAAATTTATTTTTACATTTTCAAAATTTATAGTTTCTCTGAAGTGTTTGGAAGAAAATAGAAAAGATTAAAACTGTCTCAGTGAGCTCTACTTGTTGCTATAAACTTTAACTAGAGCCAGACTTTTAATTGGTGTGTCTTGGGTTGTTTTCTTTGTTCTTTGGGGGTTTTTGTTTGTTTGTTTTTTGGATTTTGTTTGATTGTTTTTGTTTTGGTTTGGGTTTTTTGTTGGCCTTTTTTAAGAAACAGTGAATTATTTGAAACTTCAGCTGGAAATTACTTATCTCAATTGTCATTTGGCATGAATTCATTTAAATAGCTTCAGCTGGAAAAAGCCCCCAGCCAAATAAATATAGGATCATAATTCACAAACCTTATGAATCTCTGTTTATTTCCAATTGACAGAAGCTTGGGGATCCCCAGAGTTCGTGGTGGCCTTGGAGGAGAGGCACAGCCTTCTGTCCTGCAGGGTGGCCTGAAGGGAGGTGTTTGCAGCTGCTGCTGCTCCATGATGTGCAGGAGGGGATCCGATGGTTCAAGGCCCCCTTGACCTGCCAGCTGCCCATCAGGGCCTGATGCAGCTCCCAAGATCTGGTGAGGGCTTCCTCCCTCTCTGCTGCTGGTGCTGTCCAGTCTGCCAGGCAACACAGATATTTCCCAAGCAACACGTGTCTCCTCTGAGAGCCCACGTTGCACAGTCACTTTCCCAGACCATGGGGGGCCCAGAAACTGGGCTCCTGACAGCTTTTTGAAAGAAAGCACCTGCTATTTCTGATTAGTATGTAAGCTCTCAGAGCTATGCCTTATTTAATTAATTTTGGCAGCTAACAGAAATGACTAAATTAAAAAATGGGGAAATCAACACATCATTTCTGCAAATCTATTGAGTGATTACCCTGAATAAATGAGTTGCAAAGTGAGTTTCAGCTTCAGGGAGAACATGTTAGGTGTCTTTTACACTTCATGATTCAAACTGAAACTCAAGTTGTGATGGATGAGTTTCTGTTTGAAGCAGAGATTAGCATTTTATTGTTTTATTTGATTGTAATCCTTCTGAACACAAAACGAAGTTGCCCAGAGATGTGGTGTTTCCATTCTTGGAATCACTCAAAATGAGACTGGACATGGTCCTAAGCCAGCTCCCCAACAGACCCTGCTAGACAACCTCCATGGGTCCCTTGCAGTCTGAACTACTCGATGATTATGAAGCAGTGAACTCACTGCTGTGCACTGATGAAGCACTGATGAAGCAGTGCACTCACTGCTTAACACTGGTTTAGTTGGCAAGGTAGTGTTAGGTCAAAGGTTGGGCTTGATGATCTAGAAAGTCTTTTCCAACCTTAGTGATTCTGTGGTCCTGTGCTTAAGAAGAGAAAAAAAAAAATCAATGACAGTTGTTTAAAATACTAAAACAAAAGACCCTGAGTGCATTTTTGATATGACAGTTACTGGAGTGAGAAAGTAGTTGCTGGGCCAGACTTTGTAATAGTCAATATTACAAATATAGAATAGAGAGCTATTTTCTGGCTCAGAGCTGTCCTGCACCCTGCAAGTGTATGTAAAAGACTTCAGTGATGATTTCCCTACATGCTACTGCCAAATAAACCTCTTTATCAAACAGTTTCTTCAGATGTGATTTCTTGTTGTTATTAATAGCATGTGGCTATTAAGTGCACGAAGAATTTAATGTTCTAATTGAACCCAGAGTGCACTCAGGTCACAAGTTGATTTCAGCAGTTTTGTAATGCCTTATCACATTGTTAATTCCCTGCTATAAATGGTAACCTTGTGCACTAAGTCCTAATATGATCTTGCATGGTTTGTTCAGCATTTGTAAAACACAATAAATGCAAGTAGGTGCTTGGCAGAGAGAGATCTGTCAACAATGCAGTGTTATTGACTTGTAATATAAAAGAACATTTCCATTTTCATAAAGAGGCTTTGGGGCTTGTTACTCACAAGGTTTTTTACCCTTTTTTTTCTCCCCTCCAGTTTTATCAGTGAAAAAAGTTAACACAGAAGAATATGGTTTGTCATTTTTGATACTTGGCTTCATGTCTTGCTAGAATGTCTCCACTACAACTCAATTCAAATGTTTGATTTGCTCCTTTCAAATTTTGGATGAAGATGCAGTTAACTTGAAGGTAAGAAGCTATCACCAGGAAAATATAACTCATTGAGTGGTGTATTTTTTATGCAAAATAGGTAATTCTGATAAGGTAAGATTCCTTTTTTTTGACTCCAGCATTAGAAAATTGGTCGCATGCAGTTCTTGTATTGCTACTGGAAAGAAACAGGTCCCTGTTCCAGGTCACGTTAGGTATCTAAGGTGACAAAAAGTATTTCTGGAGATGTTTCTTCCTCTCTAATGGCCTAAAGAACACCAGCTTGGGCAAGGAAACTACTTCTAAGCATGTTAAGTTGAATGAGGTAAAACACACCCCTGGAGATTAAAACAATGATTTTTGTTCTTCTTGGGATTTCGTCCCAAAATAAACCCTGCTTCTTTGTGATTTTTTGGCTCAATTATAGAATCATAGAAAAAAAGGGGCCTCTAAATGTCAGCTGGTTCAATACTCTTTTCACATCAAGACATGCAATTGAAAGTAAATGGTATACAGATTTTAATCTGGCAAGTACCTATTATACTGTTATTTCATTGAATATATGTGCTGATCCAATTTTAGGTTTCTTGGGACATATCTTCATGGCTTTTATGGTTTTAAAAATTCCTTGTGCATTTTGATGGCTAAAAGCAGATTTTCTGCTTTATACTGTACTTAGTTTTTTGAACAGGATGATTTTAAAATTGAGCTAGGCAATGGATGATATAAAGGGAAAAGGACAAATGGAGGAAAGTTTACACCTTGGGCTCTTAATCCTGGATTATTCCAGTTGTTGTTAGCATGGACACTGCTTTAGTAACAAGCACATCAGATGTACACCAAACTAAACCACATATGTTCCTTACATATCAAACCAGCAGTTGCCTTGGAGCAACCTTCCTGCTCAAACCTGAAGAAAAGTCTAATGTTCTTTGCTGGTGGCACTAAAACATGCCCTAGACCCAAGCAGGAAAGAGAGACACATTTAGTTTGGTCTATACATGAGATCAGACTGGTTATAGTTATGAAAGTTATGGGATGATATTTCTGGAATAAAAAATGTTAGAACAGGAAAGAAACAACATTTGGAAATCCAATGGCTGTGTGTTCTGAGCTTACCCACAGGGACATAAAAGAACAAACAATGTTTTTACTTTTTTTACAGAATTTTGATGTTCTGCAATGGACAGAATTCCATTGAGTATGCAATTCCATTGAGTTCCACACTGAGTATGCAATAGTTCTTATTCCTGCCCCAAAGAGCTTGCAAGGGACAGAGCTGCTGCACACTGTGCTAGTGCCAGTCTTCCTAAAGACAAAGCTTGTCTTTGTTTATGTTCTGAGAACACCTAGGAATTATATTCTGTGCTTGAGGACCTTGGAGCTGAAGTGCTGGAGGGGAAGACAGACAGGACTGAACTGGAAAAAAAACCTGAGGATATAGACAAAATGGAGGTTGTGGAGCCCAAATCCTGAGGAAGAGGTTGGCAGAGGAGAAGGGCTGTGGTCCCCACACTGCCATTCACTACAGTATCTGCATGTAAGAGTGGAACACCTGCACCCCCAAAAGTATTCCGGTCCTCGAGCAGAGCAGGAAGAGTTGGACCCAGCTAGGGAATTTTCAGAGGGATATGAGTGAAACAAATACTTCATAGTGTGTAACTCCAAGGTGAAGATGAGTTCTATGAATTTAATCCATTTGAGACCTAGGGAATGCATAAAAGCAAAAGATTTTGCTGTTCAACAGCTTGTTCAAGGATATAATTTTATCCATTTCCTGGAGAATCAAATGAAAACAAAAGAAGGATTTCATCCACACAGAAACACACACTTGTATGGAGACTGGGGAGAATATTTTGCCTTAAATTATCAGTTGAAACATCAGTTGAAAGGTATGAAGTGCCATAGAGTTAGCCATTTAGCTTCTTTTTGGCATAGTGAAAATTGTGATTTCCTATGGATAATGTCAGCTAGAAAGGTAATTATCTAAGTTAAATATCATCTAATGAAAGCTCTTGGTAGGATAGGAATACTGATGGCCATATGAAAAACTGTCTTTCTTTTCCCTATATGATTTCCTAGATTAATGCTTCAGTCCTGCAGAGTGCACATAGCCACCCCTCCCATCCCCACACCTCGCAGCTCCAAGGACACTTGGATGCTGCATCTAGAATGATTAAAATAAGCTGCATGCTGATAACCAATCTGCATTTTATTTTGGTTTCCTGTGTTTAAAATATTAAAAATATCCTAAAAATCAATATAAACCAAACTGAAAATAACACATTTCTGTGCACCTGGAGATGCATTTCAGCATTGGCCAGGCTTTTCCTGCCTGGGTGTTCAGCAGCAGGATGTTCTATAGAAACTGACACTTTTGTGGAACTGCCACAAAGAGGGGGAGAGTGGGCTAAATATTTTTCATTCTTAAACCATTCACACTAAAGCAAGCAGCAATCAAATGCTTATCATGATATTGACCTACTTGTGAAGTGCTTTGGGATATGTATTGTTATTTAAATGCTGTGTTGTTATTATTTTTATTTCATTTTAATTGTATTCTGTTATGTGCAGAACTTTTAAATTGTCTGTCTCTCCAATCTAACATCTCCCTTCGTGTTCTCTGTATAATAGCACTTGATTTTTGTAAAGGCAGGGTAAAACATTTTCAGTCACTGCTGAATCAGAAGATAAAAAATGTACTTACAGTAAACCAAAGTCTCTTTTCTTCCTCATTGTTAGAGCTAACTGTGATCATATGGATTGAAAGGAGACAGAGCAAAAACCTGTGAAAATTGACTTGGGAATAATTCCCATTATGATGAAACACCTTTGCTTGAGCTTGGCAAGGGGAAAACAAGGTTATAGGTGCTCAATTGCATCAGCTAAAATCTGAGTAGAATCCCTTCAATACACTTACTGTGCCCTACATGATAATCAGGGTTAGCTGGTTTTCATTAATTAGGGGTTTGGGCAAGGACTGGGGTTTGTTCTTGGAACAATTTGTGCAAAAAGACAGTCAGTGACTCATATTCATAATTCTCCAAGGCCTGAAGCCCTGTCTAAACATGGAGTTTGTATTGCTTTAAATATTCAGGTTCATTTAAAGTAGTAAAACTGATTTAAAGTAGTAAAACTGCAAGTCACATCCCATCTTCCCCTTTTCAAGCCCAGCTATACTGATATAAAGTGATTATACCAGGGTAGTTGATTCCAGTCCAGAAAGGGAAATGAACTATACTGGTATTAACATGTGTAAAATGGTATGATTCTACCTATACCAAAGGTTCAAATGGCTTGTGCATAATGTTTAAAAATAAATCACATTCTTAACTGAAGCAGTTGAACTGATAGGGAAGCAGTTTTGATAGGAAATCTATTTTAGGCTCAGCTTTCTTTCTGTGAATGCCACCACTAGCAGCAGCAAAGGACCATAGAGGGGATCAAAACCAGGAGTATTTCAATGCCATTGGCAATACTGGTGAATACTTAGCTGATTTTAAACTTAGAACACCCTTTGAGAAGGTTTAACCAAAACAAGAAGATACTTTCCTCTCTTCCTGACCATCCAAAGAGCAAAGAGAGGATACTAGTGCTGCCTTTAAGAGTAGAAACAATTATTCTCTTTTTTTTTTCCTTTTTCCCATAGCTTCTGTGGATATAGTATTTAACTTACTGACCCATTTTAGTCACCTCAAGACAAGTTCAATATTATGAGGGGTTGTGATCATTTCTCAGCACACAAGGTACCACTGTAAATTTTTGGAAATCACATTGCCACTGATCCTTGAAACGCCTAAAGAATGTGTATTACATTTACTGTTTTGATAGATTATGACCAGCCAACATGACCTTCTGCACACCACAGACCAGAGAATTCCATCCTTGTCAGGTACTTTTCTCATTCAGCAGTTTCTTCTTCATTAGAGAGCACGGTGAAACGTCGACACAGCTCCAGAAAAGCGATATCCCAGCAGTCAGGTTTGAGGTGAGCCAACAGCAAAAGCACCATCACATCTGTAGGTCTGTTTTCTTACATACAGTCTAAGAGGCCATGCAATTTGTAAACATGGCACAACGTTTTCCTTTTGGGATTTTTTTGTGATTTCTGACTGCAGTTGATTAATAAAAAAAAAATCTGTTTTCTTCAGGGTTTTGTTTTTGAATTAAATGCAATGCTGGTTTACTATTTTGTATGTTTCCATATTTACTTCCCTAATATTTTAATCAATTTTTTAGCCTCTGCGTTGTGGCGAAAAACTAATTTGTGTATGTATTATCAGAAATTGGCACTGGAAGAAAGAATTGCTCAAAGTTTTACAGAAAACTTGTCATTTGTCTTGATATTTTAAACACTTCTTTTCACAAGTGATGTTTTTCTGAGAATGTTTCTGGTTTTCTGGAAGATATGGTATTAATAATCTTAATGTCTAATGAAATCAAGTAAATGTGACTGATAGAACCAGATGGACAAATTCTGATCTTTTCTGTAATTACTCTATAGAGTCTAATGAAATTTCCTTGGATTTCCAGCATGAGAAATCAGAGCAGCCTGTTCCCTGGTTCTTGCTGCCCAAGTGTGTGCCCTCTCAATGTGGGGTGGACAAACATTTAATCAGCTCTTAGACTTGGTGTTTTGGTCACCATGTCGTCTGTGTGTCATATCCCCTTTAATCTGTTTAATTTGCTTTTGATATCTCTATTCTGATTTAATGACTGATTTTTTCTTCAAAGTGAAGAATGAAATAAACACATGGAGGTATTGCAGCTGAACACTGTCCTCTTTTTCAAACCTGAAAAAACTGATTAATGGGGAGTGGAAAACCTCCATTTAAAAATTTGTTCTAGCTTTGTTTTTATGAAACAGATTCACTCACCTACAACTGCTAGTAATATTTCTGGTTTTCCCATCATGCTTTCTTATAATTCCTACCTCTTCTTGTATATGTGTAGTCTTTTCACATTGAGAGATGGGACTGAGTAAGCATTGACACCAGTCTGTGCAAAATAATTTTTTCATAAAGCCCCCAAAATTTCACACAGGACTACTCAAGGATGTGGGTGAAGGACAAATCTAAGCCTTAGATGACTACTTCCTCAACACAAGGACAATTCTTATTGTCTTTAATAGTCTTAGTAAAAGCCTTGAGTTAACTGTGTAACAAGGACTATATGATCAGGCCCTGAACAAGTTAAAAAATGAGGTCACATGGTATTTTGTAATTTCAAATATACCACTGTGTACTTACAAAATATAAATTTTACAAATACTAAACTCAACACATAAAATGTACAAGACAAATATCCAAATAACAGCTTTTCAACTGCTTGACCTAAAAAATGTCGCAGTAAAAGACATCCACAAAACACACATTTTCACTTTACATTTTTAATGTATCCTGCTGGCTGCACGTTGCCCATCCTGCAATAGCACTTGCATTGAAATCAACACAATGACATGTGACGTGTCAGATCAATGAAATGAACAGCACTTCTCTATGTGTAAATGGAACAGGCATGCAGAAAGTTTATGCAGCAAGAATTAACAAAACAGATAAATTATATTGTTTGGGATATTTTTTTCTGCCACTGATACCAAAAGAGTTAGGTGGCATATTAAACAGTAATATATCTTTTGTTTCTTGGCAATTTTTATGTCTTGCAATAATCATTATCAGGAAAAAAAAGAGAAATAATTTCTTAGGACAGTAAAAATTTTGTCTTTCTTATTTCTATTTTTTCTTCCTAATATGTTTAACATTTTTTCTTCTCTGCATGTTATACAACATGTTGTTTGTTGTATTATGGTTTTGTCCTCTGGCGAAAAAACACAGGAAAGTATATTCTACACATAAACACTGTCTCTGTTTTCATCTATTAAAATGAAATGATAATTCCATTTAATCAATTAAGGACATTTTCTTGAGATTATGAGATATATATTGCATACCTTCTTGCTTTAAAACCACTCCACAATCTGTCATTGTCCACTTTCAGAAATGGAAGGGCTACAGTTATTCTTACTCTTTGCTTACACAGGATTCCTCGAAATATCACCAGTGACATCACACTTTCAAAGAAAAGACTGATTTAATAGCCATTTTAATATAGATAATGTTGTTATTTTGAAATCTGCTATTAAATGTACTTCCTTCTTGTAACACTAAAAGAACAGCATGTAAATTAATCAAAGCATAGGAGCACATTGCTGCTTAAGGCTTTGAAAGCTCTTCTATACATTCTGCGTACTTGAGAAACAAGAAGTAATTAAATGGTTCTTTTCTTCAAACTAAGCTAGTCTTTAAAAAAAAATTAAATCACAAAACCACAGCCCAGTCTCTCACAGTGGAGTCTTTTATGCCTGTGGACAAATACAGAAGTAAGCATTTTTACAAATATTCCTTCCTGGAGAAGGCACATTGGGATTTAATATTTGCCCCCAACAACGGGTTCACTTGGCTAAGCATCACTGAGCATCAATGTTTAAATCCTGCACTCTCATTCAGAGCCACTGCATTTCCACAATATAAGTGCATGAGACCACATGCTGGTATTCTCCACAAAAGTCACTTGTTATTTAAATCAGAACTACAAACCTGCTCCCTCACCTCCCCCTCTCCAGCCCCTAGAGGGGCATATTCTCATTAACATTCTTAATGTTAATTGGAATTACATGTGCACATCAAGAAGAGAATACACCTCCAGATGCGATATTTGCAAGCTTCATATTGAGCCAGGCTGTGTTGAAATAAAACACAACATGGAACACACAGTCCTATCTTGATATTGTACAGTAATATATGTTTTTACATACAAAACCAGGTCTTACACACAGAGAAAAACAAATTCAGTATGCTACAACCACAACCTCCATTACTGTAGCATCTGATCTTGCCGTTTCTCACTCATGTGAAAAATCCTACTGCCTACGAGGTGCATATAGGCTTATGATCCAGCACATTTTTCTGTAATGGAAATTAGTTGCAGATCTGAACAATTTTAAAATGGTGACAAGAGAGCATGGGTTGGACTCACTTGTTCGGAAAAGGAGCTTCATGGTTCACTGCAAAAATTAATTTTTAAAAATTACAGGTTAGCACACATATTTTCTAACCTTATAAAAACAATGCAATTTTGTAATGAAAACTTCCAGTTCTCAAAGTATAATCTTCTCGAAATAAACATGAAAAGTATAAAAAGTAGCCAATACCAAACACACTTCACAATTCTTTTAAAATTCACTGTAGTTTAACGGTTTGAATTATGTTTATGTTACGTTGCCTACAATTTATGTTTTCAAAATGTAAATGAAGAGTAGATTAGAAAACAGCACAATCTGAAATCTGGAAAGCCCAAATAGATTAGTTTAATCTTTGCAGAAAATACATGGTGGAATAACCTTTTTCTTACTGAACCTTTCCAGTTCCATGAAATGGGAATTTTCTATTGTTATTTTTAAGCAGTTCACCCAACAAATCATAAACATCTCCAACAGAATTAGATAAAAGCTGAGTCCCAGAAAAAAGGGACAGATTTGACTCAAAAGGCATAAACTGAGGTTTTAGTCCTTTGAAAAAACTCTTCTAAAATTGTTACAGAAACATACATTGAAATAATGTCAGATTCTACTAGAAATCCTAATAAATAAAACTGTGTACTGGAGCATCTCAGCTCGAATTTTCCAAGGCTATAAAACACATACATACAAGTCAGACACTATCAAGGAAAATGGAGTTGGAGCTGAGGAAAATATTCATTTAGTAATGATCTTTCTTCCTGTAGTGACATGCTAGATTTAAGCCTCTGACATATTGGAAGTGCTCATGTAAAATCTGATTTGCCTATTCTTCCTTGCTATCAAAGATGGTCATCAAAAAAAGGTTTGTTGAGGAATAAATAATGCAAACATCACATCAATCTTGCTAATATTGTAGGAATACAGGAGAGATGTACACAAGAATATTTTAAAAAAAGAAAACTCAATCCCCTCCCCACCCTACATTAATATACTGAATGCCAGGTTTCAGGTATGTTGCAGTCACAAATGCATAGAAATGAGACAGAGAGAAAAAAAAGAAAAAAAAAGATAAGCCTTTCTAGGTCATCTATTCCATCCATTTGCTGGAGTAAGATCACTACCTACTATATACATGCTAGAGCTTTTTCAGTCTGATTTTAAATGTCTTGTTTCCATCTGTTCGATTTGACCTTACCTATTTCATCTTGGATAGTTAAAATGGCTGCTGTACAGTGCAATAATTCAGGGCAACATCTAAAAAATTTTAAAAATCAGCATGCAATAGTCCTCTCATACTTAGTGCAACTAATTTTGAAGATATGTTTACCCACAGAAGATCAAACTGGACAAACGATGCCTATAAGGCTGTGCCGTCTGCGTGTGAAGCGTCATCTTTTACTGTATCATATGGATTAGATTCTGAGCTAATCAGTCAGTTTCAGAGCTGAGCTGCTTTGGGTCCATCTTACAATGCAAATATTGGGGGGTGGGGAATGTTCAAACGAAGTCTTCTGCAGCTAATGAGTTGCCTTTTCCATTCTTATTAACTAAAATACTTTAACCACTTTGGTTTTTTAAACTTAAACAACTATATTAGATGTAATCATTATTTTATTAACATTTTTCTCCAAGGATTTTTCTTTCTGATTATGAGTACTTTGCAATTTCAGACAGTATGATGGATGCTACTCTTCTATGACAAGAATTTTAACAGCCCTTCTTCAGCACTCAATGCACACCCAATTATGCGTCTGAGCTAGTAACCTTGAATTTATGTTACCATGGTGACAAACTGGTCATGCATTATGGATTATCATTGAAATTCTACACCCCTACCTAGCATAATGAGAGTTGGGGACTTAATCAAATCAGCCATTCTGTGTGACACAAAGTGAAGAACTAGCTCTTATTGTTCAGCCTGGAGAAAGGAAGCAGGCCTGATGGAGTGGCAGCTGCAGTGCCGCAGCCTGATAGATTGCCCTTATATACATTTGTGAATGTATAGACAGATGGTTTTCAATGCCTGGAATTTCTGGCTTAGGAAGCAGCTGTTCGGGTAACCTCTGCCGTCTCACCTTGTTGTCATGGAGCATTGCAGGGAGGCTGAGAATGCGGCCGGGCACCCTGGCAGCGTGACCGCATCTGCGCGCCCCGGCTCCCGGCTCTCGGCCCGGCTCCGGGGGAGGCAGCGCCCGGCAGCGGCTGGAGCGATGCTCGGCCGTCCTCACAACACTCCTGCCCGGCCTGCACAGAAAGAGACTGGCAACATTGTTGGGGGAATCCTTCCTGGGGATTCAATCCGCTCTACCTCTCCTCCACTGCCTTGCAATCGTGGTGTGACGTGCTACTCACACACAGATCAGCAAAGGCACCCAGGTTTCAGGTTGCCATACTGTGTTCTGTCTGTCTGAGACAGAGCACCAGCTTTGCTAAGGTCACAGATGAAGAAGGTTCAATGCTAGAAAATCAAACCAAATAGATATAAAAAAATAGCAACCGTTATGTGCCAGGATTATTTTCTAGCTTACAACTGAAATTTCCCTCCCTATTCTGAGAAAAAGCTAAAGGAATTGCCATGAACTCATTAACTTGTTTTTTTTTTTTTT
>VZRH01002609.1:493507-516319 GCA_013397555.1 Urocynchramus pylzowi
TTTTTAAATAACCTTGTAGTAAAACTATGGGCTTTTTTAGAGGAATTGTCCCATAATACACTCTTAGGTTAAATTTCTTTAAATTTCTTGTGTAAGCACTGAGTATTACATTCCTCAGCAAAAGGAAGCTGATTGACTCATTTGTTCTCTTTATTTTTAATTATTATAGCCATAACATCATTATTTTCTTCCACTTAGTTTTTCATCCCTCAAATCTTCAAAATCTTTAAAGTTTCAAAGCTTCTGATTGTTCATCAACATATACCTATTAAAACATCCTTTCTTTTCCAAATTACTGATTAACCAATTTTTTCATGCTGCCCGTATATTTTGGAAGTCTAGATATTGCTACTTCAATATAGCTTATTTACTTATTCATATGGGTAAGGTGACCATCACCATGGTTTCTGCACAGGGAGTTGCTAATGTGTCTGTCAGCCTTGCCATCACAGATTCACCAGACCTGTGATTTCAAAGCATGCAACATTTTCCCAGAATAAAACCTGGTATGACAATAACGTTTCAAAGAATTTCTTTATTATAGATCTAACTGCTTCATTAACACTACTTTTCTTTCTGCCAAACTGTCTGTGTTTGTGTTTTGATGTATGAAGTGTATAGCATGCATATGTTATGAGATTTAATTTTCAATGTGCATGCAGGAAGTGAATATTTCCAGCTAGCTTTTAAAATAAGTCAATATGCAGGTTATCCAGGAGCCTTGAGGAATCACACTCTGTCATCCATCTATCTATCTATCTATCTATCTATCTGTCTGGATGGGTAAGTAAAAACAGTCCCTCATTTTCTGTACAACTCTTTACTTCAAAAAGAGCCCCTGCTGGTCTGTGTTGACCCATGAGATTGCAGTAGCTCCCTGGGAGGCTTTGCAGCCTATACACAAATGATTTGTGAACTGAAACCTCCCAGGAAAGCCTGGACACAAGAGACTGCACCCACCCGGGAACGTGGTTCTGCAAGTCCTCTTCCAGCCAGAGCTGCCAGGGAAATGCCTTCTTTTGGGGGTTTATAATTTATGATTTATTACTGTCTTGTCAGTAAATTTGTCTTTAAAGCACACTGAGAGTGGCAGATTGCAATCACTGTTTGCTTACTAAAGTATGTCAGGAAACTTTCAGAATTTCTTGAATTCAAATACTGGTTTTTTCCTAAAAAAAAAAAACAAAAAAAACCCCCAAAAATTCACAAAAAAAAATTAAAAAGACACACAAAAGTGTCTTTGACAGCACAGTGACTGCTTGTCTAAAAGAAGGGGAGAAAATTCAGAGCTAGGAACTGATGGAATAAATAAATAGTCAGATATTACTATAATATTTCTCAATTAAAGAATGAAGGACCATTTTTAATCTTTAATTTACAGAGCCTTGAATTTCCTTGTGTTTATAAATTTAAATCAAACCCTTAAATCTGATGTTAAGATCAACTTTACTTAAATTAAATCTTTTATGGCTGAGTAAATTTCACTGTGTGGGCATTTTGGAAAATGATGTTACAGTTGGGTCTAGCAGAGTGAGCCAAGAAAAATACCAGTGCATGCTTTAAATTAAAATGTATAGACAAAAAATAAGAAATAAAAGCTTAATAACGTGGGCACAGGGAAGCAAGTGCTTCCTTCTGTTTCAAAATATTCCACAAAATAAGCAGATTTTTGAATGTTTTCATTATGTTTTAAGAAATCAATTTTTTATAGGGCAGGCTAACTTCAAAAGCAGTGTAACAGGATGGTAAGGAAAATGACATTAGACTAAGAATAAATACTTGGGCCCAGTACTTGATTTATGACTAAATTTTATACCTCAAAGAAAAAAGAGGTGTGTGTAACTCTGTTCCAAATATTATCAGCAAGGAAAGAACTAAATTTGAAGTCTATTTTTCCAACCTTTATTTAGGCTAAGTGGAATTTTTTTAGGACATAATTCTGTTGATCTCAGAAAAATTATTATCAGGAGTAATTTTTTTCCTTAACATAATTTATGCTTCCAGAGTAGAATCTGAATATCAAAAAACTTGTTTCTGAAACAAAGAGTTTCTGAAACATAACATTCTCATTAGCAAGAGAATATGAAGAAAATACTTCTGAGCTGTTGTTGCTTTGCTTTTACGCTGACTTGTGTCAGGCTTTGCTAACAACTCTGTAGCTGGAAATAAGCTATAAGCTATAAGCATTTCCTTGAATACGTTAGATTTAAAATATTGTCTCTTGACTGTTTTAATCAGGGAATCATCCATCCTTTCCTCCCCACCCCAATAATCAAGGATTATCCTTTTCCTTCATAAAACAACTTCAAACTTACTATTTAGTGGGTTGCAGACTGCTGAATTTTTCTCTTGCAACTTCCAAAAAGGAGATAGAATAGTAAAAATTTGATTTAGTACTTTCATTTTTTTTTTTACTTACGTTATTCATGCACTTTCTTGCAGGGGCAAGAAAGCCCAAATAAATCTATACTGGGAAGGATTTTTCCACCATTGTACCATCTTCCTGCTGCTATCGTGTGGCCCACCATCAGCCACAGGGCTGCAGGTGAGAATCTTGCTGGGCTGGGAGTGGTGGCTGAAGTTCACCTCTGCACTGTCTCATCTTCCTGCCCTTGGGTCTGCACTCTACACAACGAGGCAGAAGAAAGGACACACCTCTCATCTGTCTTCTGTCCTTTTCAATGCAGTGACAGCCCAATTGTTAGCTTTTTAGGGACTCAAAATATAACACAAAATTTTTGACTTTGGAGGCTTTTTGAAAGAAATGTGAGGGGAAAAGTTAAATTAATTTCATTAATTTTGGAACAAGAGATGAAGAGCTGTGTAGGATACAGGTAGTCTTGGAATGTTAAGATCTGAAAAAAATGATTTTTCCATTTCTGAGGGGCTGTGACAGTTGGTGTACCAGTAATTGCAGGCTTTCTTAAAGCCCCTACCTCTTTCTGAGTATGGAAATCCCCCTGGTTTGCTTTAATTCATCCACCTAGTCACAACCAGTAGAGCCAGATGATGTGTTTCCCTCCACTGTGAAATGCATTTAATCTCAAGAACTGAATGCTTGTGTAGTGAGAACACTTTTACAATCCGCTGTACCAGTTTTCTCACTTCCAGGATCTGACGGGTGCACTCATGAAATCTTTTTGCTGTCACACTGAGATGTTTCATTTCTAACAGAGCACAGCTGATGAGAAACATCAGAGTTTATGATTACTCTGACAGCAGGACTATCACAAAAATGTAATTAAAATTGTCTTCTTTCATGCATGCATGTGTGCAAGATGTTTAGGATGGTCACCTGAAAAGCCAACACTCAACATGCCTTTCTAAGGGTAATTTAAAAGCTACGTATTTACTGTTATCATTCAAACCACTGCTAAGAGTCTCTCCTATTGTGTTTTGCTTGGATATTTGCTCAAAGCTGCATATGCTCAGGGTTCTGAAGTGATCTGGCCCCAGCCATACTCCCCTCACCCTGCCCATGGGTCTGGAGCCCATTTCAGCAAACCTCAGGGCTGTCAGTCTCTGCCCCAGCAGCATCTGTTCCTCAGCTCTGCTGCTCCCCTCAGCTCAGCACTAACAGGAAGCTAAGCCTTTTTTTTTGTTTAAGAGAATCCTTTAATATCTATATGAAGTTTTATTCTGCATATTTACCTACTTTATAATGTTTTGGCATGTTGAGACACATGAAATTGTGCAGAGACATCATTTACCAATTTGTGAATCCTGTGCACAGATGTGTGTATGCACATCTCACTAATATATATGAATGCTCTTTTAGACACTTTTTTCCCACTGTGACTACTCAAACTTAGGTTTTGTATAAACATTTGGGAGTTTTGTTCTTCCTTTTAGTCACTCATGTGCTTAAGGTGCAAATACTTCTATGTAGCTACATACACATTAAGGTGCTCCATAAAAGCAAGCGGACAAGGAAGAAAACACAAAGAGGGAGAAGCTGTTCCTTGGTGTGCTGCTGTCTGAGCTCTGGGCTTGTCTCATGGCTGAATGCCTCTGCCTCCACGAGGCGTCCTGCCTAATACTGCTGGCTCAGCTCCAGCCACTGCCACTGATTTACACTCACTCAGCTTCTGATCCAGCAGGCCAAAAGCTGATTTTCAGAGAAAAAATGCCAGAGAGGAGCTAGAGGGTTTGCAGTGTAGCAGGCAGCATCCAGAGGCAAGAGGCTGCTCTTAAAAAAAACAAAACAAAACAAACAAACAAAAAGAAAACCTCCCCCCAAAAAAAACAAAACAAAACAAAAAAGCAAAAAAAACATTGATTTATTTGGGAGTCAATTTGGGGCACAGTTTTCTGATACCAAACTAGATGAGGCAACTCAGATGTCAGAAAAGCTGCTGCAGATTTAATGAGTGAGGCTAATTGGGGTAGCCTGAAACTTCAGTAATGCTGCAGAAAAGAGGCAGCTTGCGATGGTCATTTAATCTGGAAATAGCTTTAAAAACTGGAATATGTGTCCCTGAGGACAGTGTCTGCCAGATTAACCTTCTGGACTCTGCAGCCCTCTGTGAGATAGTGTTATTCTTTTACTTCAAACTTATAAGAGGAAGGCAGGCAGGACAGGCCTGGAGACAGTCTGAGGCAAATGCTTTACAAGGAAAGATACAGAGAGGGCAGGAGAGCTGTGTAAGGAACTCTACCTTTTATTTTAAGTTCAGAATTTAGCATTAGAAATATTAAGCACATCATTATTTCACTGTGGCTTTTCATTTAACAAATCTCCTTATGTAACAGTGTAATTTCATTTATTGTCAAGACTTTTCTTTTTAAATTTTCTTCCAATGAAAAAAGGAAAAACTTTCAAAATCACTTCTAGCTAGGCACAGACACAGAGTCTATCCACTTTTAGCACCAGTGCCTACCACTGTCTAATTCTCTGCCACACGAGCCACTTAGATAAATACATTGACACTGTGAGGTTCAGTGTGTACAGAAGAGACCCCTTGGCACACTAGTAACAAATAAAGTGGAGTGGCATTAAACATGTCACTTCTACCAGTGCTGGGTGAGTGACACCCATACACATTCCTTTTCACACATTAATAGCCTTTCTTCCCTCTCCAAAAGATGGTTTCATATCTCCACAAAGTGTAAAGAAAACATTAGGAAAATTAAAATAAAGTGGACTGTAGAATAAATATTGTATAGTAGACTAGATTTTAAACATCAGATTTATACAAAAGCGTTGTTGTTTCATATGAATAGGCAACTAAATACGGTGTTGCAATGAATGAACAAATGTAGATACTGGATTTCTTTTATGCACTCTCACTCCTACCTCACCATATATGTAACATGATACAATAAAAGCTTTCATTTCGTATACAATGACAGAGCTTAAATAAGCAGGCCAGTTTCTTCTTATAGACAACTCTCATGAAGATAAAGTTTGAAAACAGATACACTGAGCTTTTCTTGAGGAAATAAAAAAAAAAAGAAGAAGAAGGTTTGGGGGAAGAGCTGTGAGAGTTGATTCTTAATTTTCTGAGTAAAAAAAATGAAAATTTCTCTCGGATATAAACTTACCAAGTGTTTTCTTTCCATAGATACAGATTTCATCCTTGATTTCATCAAGGAAATGAGGCAAAAAGAAATTATTCATTGGCCTAATTACAGAGCTAGTAGTAGAGATGAACCTTTGTAGCAAGACGGAGCAAATCTGGTGTTGCAGTCCTCAGAAACTGTCTGAGCTCTTTACTGAGGCAGGAGTGACCCTAAAGAGCTGGGTGATGGGCAATTCTCTATTTGTAGACAGTGGCAGAGTAACTTACACAAAACAAAACTCTAGATAGTCTAGGAAAGGGTTCCTGAGTGCCGAAAGAGGGCATAAACAAAACCTCTTATCCAATATTATGGGAGTACTCTGAAGTTTGTGGGATCATTAGTGAAGAGGAGACACATGATCCAACCACTCAAATCACAGCAGCAAACTTCATACACAAGTCAGTACAAGGGCTGGCCCAGTGAAAATGATGGGGTAGCATGTGTAGGACCCATAGCAGTGAAACCAGCAACTAAAGAAAATTGGATTCAGATTTTACTCACATATATATAAATAATACACAGCAAGTCAGTTCAGAGCAGCCCCGAATATTGTTAGAAATGTTTGAAAAGGTTGGAATTTCTATCAGTGTCCTGCTTAAAGCCTTTTGACATGCTGGTTTTGAAGACATGGTAATCCAGACAAATAGATAGTCCCCTCAACAGGGCTATGAAATGCAGCTTGGTGTTGTACAAACCCACAGAGCAAGCCCAACACTGCCAAAAATGCGTCAGACCTGCTGCTGGACCACAGTGCTTGAGTACTGTGAGCATGTGGGCTATGATGTGTAAATGGGTAGAGAGGAGTGTGTGCTCAGCCATTGCATTGAAAATCCACAGGACTTTTAGGACTTTTCAACAAGAGTAAGATATTGCAGGTTATGAAATCCTGGCTGTAATTCCTCAAGATTTATCCAGCATTCATCTCCGGGGGGGAAAACGGATACTTGGCAAGAAAAAAGAAAAAAAGAAAGCACTCAAGCACTCAAGCAATAATCTTACTTCTCTAGCCAGCAGGTCAGTCAAATTTAATGGAGTTTTCCTTAAGTGAAGAAGCATCAAGCGTTTGAGTGTTTTATGGTTTTTACATAGTAAAGGTGATTTTTAAAGATCTGTAAATGGAGAGAGAGAGATGTTTGAGAAATACCATGCTAACCTCTCTTGCAAACAAGCTGCCTGTGCCTTGGCCCACCTGTGGTGCCCCTGCCTGGGGATGTGGGGATGTGACTCTGTCACTGACTGCAACAGGTGGGGTGCAGGGATGCTGGAGCACAGTCTGTGAGCCTGGCCTAGAGGGGCGCCCACAGGGAGAAAGGGATGACCCAGATCTCACTATCTTCAGATTTAAGTTGCTTTTCCTGACTTCTAGGTGGAGTACTATTTGTATTTCACAACAACTGTGTACCCTACTCTCCATTTCACACCCTGTTATCCCTTGGGAGAGGGGAGGAACCACAGGCCTTGGTGGAAGCAGCTTGTGGCAGCTGCGGGTCAAGACTCCATAAAAAAGATAAGAACATAATAACTCCAGGAGCTACCTTTGCTCTCCCCAGGAAAGAGGCGTATGTTTATAAGTCATTTTCTCTTCCTGAGTTCATTTCTTAAAAATAAGTGTCAGAACCATGGAATTTATTCTTTCATTCCAAATATGTGACTTAGCACACAAAAACGAAGAGGTTTTAAAACAATGCACTTTGTTTGCACATTTCAGTTAATTGATACTTATCCTGTCCTGCAAGGAAAAATCTCATTTTGCAGCCTCTTTCCACAGTGTTTAACTTTGATATAAATGTATGCAGTCCTCATGTTAGTTTTTTCCCTTTAACCAGAAGCAGTTGGGTGGAACATAACTTAAATTGATTTTTTAAAGACATAATATAACATTATGAGCTATTATACAATAAGAGAATTGGCTTGTGTTTCCTGCCTTATGTTCTTTAGAGTGGGACCATCTTACTGCATCAGTGAATCTATCCTACTGTGTGACCTGCATAGCTGTAATCATACCTTGGAGTCTGATTACAGTAAAAGCTGATGCCATCGTGAAATTCCCTTTAATACTTATGTTTTGAGACTTGCTGAAATGATGCAATGTCCTTCTTATCTGAAGTGTATTACCTCAGTGTGTCTGTGAATCAGCATCATTAGATCTGCATGAGTTCATCCTTAAAAAGGATTAAAAAGTGTTCCTACTTCTGGGGATGAGGGACAAACAGTGCTAATAGCAATCTCAATCCATTTAGGGTTTACGACTTTCCTGTCCTTGTTCTGCTTTTCCTTTCACTTAAGGTATTTACCATTTGAGAATAAAACTGGTCCATAAGGATGGACAGAAATTTTTGGTATCCACTGCTGTTTTTCTGCAAGAAATTCTCCAAAATTCTCTTTGTAGAAGGGAGACTAGTGTGTATACATACATACACACAGACACATACACACACAAATATACATATATATTCCCCCTGACCATTTTCATTTTTTATCAAAACTGGTTAAGTTGATTTATCTATGTCTGCTGTCTGAATGTGCATGATGTGACTTCTGTGGTTCATAGTTTACTGAAAGGACAGCAAAAGAAAAAAAAAACATCTACTCTGCTATGCAAGTGCTACCAATAATTCTAGTTAAATGTATGCTTAAGCTTGTAGTGAGGCAAGATTTTGTTATTGTTGTTGTGTTTAATACAAATAGTTTAATTTATAATGTTGTTTTTTTTTTCAGTTAGAGAAAATTAATGTAATTCAGTTTCAAGTACAAATTAAATTTTGTCTTCTTTCTCTGTTTAGAATTTTGAGGCCATATTACTTAGTATGGCTCTTTCTGGAAAGGAAGAATTGTAACTTTTCAGTGTTATAGATCTCCTTTGAAAATATCTCAATGTTTACTGGTCTTTGCACTTTCCCCAGCGTCCCAGAACATGAAACCAAAAAAAGAAGTTGTATGTTCTTCTGTGATGAATGTCATGTGATATATTGGAAGGCTTTCTTTGTGAATGAAAGGTTGAAACAAATTTTATGCCCACATTTAAATTCATCATTACTGGTCACTGTGGATTAGCTCAGGAAAGGAAGTGTATGTTATTTTTTATGTGAGCTCTAAAAGCTTGTGCCAATGTGAATCATATGAATACTCTACACTATTCTCTCACACTGATCAAGATAGCAAGATACAATTTTCCCCTTGAAGCATTTTGTTGGTGTTTGTTTCCTCTGCCTAACAGTTTTTTCTCATGCTCTTTCTTTCTATTGCTGGTTGGAGTTTTGACTTTCAAAAGTGTTAGAGCTCCAGAATTTTTCTGAAAATTAGAATTTTTCAAAAGCATTGCTACTATTGCCAATTTTTTCAGGCAATCAAAAAAACATTCTAATATAACATTATTTTGTCAGAAATCATATAACAGTGCTATACCATCAATACATGTGCATCAGCCAGAATGTAAAGAGCTGGACATGATCATCAATATCACTCAGTTTCAAATCTGGATTTCACATAAACTGTGTAATTACTGTATGTTTAATCTATTTTGAAATAATTTAAAAGATTAAAAAAAAAACCAACAAAAGAAAAAAAGGCTTTTGGCTATATGTCTAGTCATATATTTTGATTCAAGTATAGTTTTTCTGAAAATCAAGTTATACCTGATCGAATTTGGTACCTCAACAATTGCTGTTTGACATTATCACACGTAATCTCATTCACATTACTGTGAGACTGAGAATGTCACTTGCCTGGACTGCCTGATACTGTAGTAGAAATCCAATGAAACTACTTGTGGAAGCTTCAGGAAGTTCAGGAAGCAAAACCTGTACTTGCAGTGAGTATGAAACATCATAGATACTGAATATGTTTATGCATGCATACAGTGATATGTTTATCTTTACAGAGTTTTGTATCAGTTCTGCTAGAATTAATGATTTTTTTCTTGCTAAAGAATAAAAAATAAATAAGAAAAATATAACCATGCCAGTGAGAAAGTTTATTGTACAAGGTATGCATTTCTTATGAGTGGGGTTGCATGTACATGGAAAATGAAAAAAAGATATGAAAACAATACTTGCATTAACTACATAACCTGCTCCTCTGAAAACAGTGATCAAGCTGCAAATGCTGTATGAATACAACTTTCTAGGATCCCCAATACTTTATTTTGCCTCTATTTGTATCTGTGAGTCACTTCTCTGCCATATTCAGATGTGATCTCCTTGGGGCAGAAGTCATCTTTTTGCCCTATATTTGAATAGAGGTGTGCTCTGTGATAAGATCTCTGTGCACTGGTACATAAAAATAGAAATGTTACCAGGCAATTTGAAGCTAACAAGATCAAAAATGGTATTATGAATGCTCTAGATTTCTTGGCAAGGAATGGTTATTGATACAGGCTCAAACAACCATGCCCCAGCTCTTTAACATTTTATCTGGGAACTACCACAACCAAGAACAGCTTTCAAGACCCACCTCTTTAGAAGAAAGGAGAATCTGATGCTAAGAGATCTTTCAAGAAGTCTGAGGGACAGATACTGAAACCTTCAGTGCCGTTAAACAGTACTGGGTTTTACATCTGATCTCATTTCTTCTGTTGGAAATGAGATCTCACTGCTGGCAGCTTTCCTGTCTGGTGAACTCATTTAGAAAGAGAAGTGGAATGGGGTCCTGATCCACAGGGGCTGTCAGTGCCATTGTGAGCATCCCTTCCCCTCTAAGGCACTAGAAAACACTGTAACCTGCTGGTCTTACTGACCATACAGCAAACCCAGACAGCTGGGAAAGGAAAAGGGGCCTTTAAAGTTTCTAGGGAAAGGGAGGGATTTGTTTTAAAATATAACAGTACAAAAAGCTATTAAAAGGCACAACTTTGTTTATATACTTCCCCTTGTAATAGTCCAGTTATCAGCTCATCAACTGAATAAACTGAAAGAAACTTCTGTATGAGTTTTCAGTGAGTAACACAAGGCTTTTTACTCTTCCTTCAAGAAGCTATATTATTCATTTCAGGCCCTTACTAAATCAGGTATTTAAACTTGGTCATGCTATATAAACATGATATGAGAAAAAGTAATTGCTTATTATAATATAGTCTAGCTAAAATTAGACACTGATCCTTCAGTATCTATTTAGCATAGGCCATTAATTTTTAAGAACTGTTTTCAAGTTGATGTTAAATGGCAATAAAGCAAAATGTCATTTCCAGAACAAGTATTACAAATGTAAGGCCATATATTTAATACTTTTAATTTTTCATTTTCTGCATTTAAATATTACATAGATTCTGCAAGGGTCCCAAAAACAAATGCTGTATTGCTGCTTTAATTTAAAAAAACCCCGAAGCATGATAACTCTAGAGTTCTTACCCAAGTAAATCAGAAAGGCACGAGAGATAAGTGATGTTTGCAAAAATTCTTTGTAAGGAAAAATGGTAATTAATTGAAGACAAACTTCCTCTAGGAATTTGTCAGGTTTCAATAGTATTTTTATTTGGAAAGACTGTTTGAAAGTGATGGCAGTGTACAATAGTCATCAGTTGGAATATACATCTGGCAAGTGAGAAAGGGTCATAGGAACAAGTTGAACTTGAAAATGGATGTTACCACAGGTACTGTCCATAGTTATTCTATTTCAAGGGAATTTATTCTATTTAAAGGCAAAATCCTTGCCTTCTTCCCTTCAGTAGTCAGCTACCATTAGAAATAGTTGTAGATACAGAGTAGGCAATTGCCTGGTTGTGGAAAATGTCACAGCTTCCTCTGCAAAACAGAAGCAGAAACCCCCATGTAGCAGCTATGTTCAGGGACTGTCAGAAGGTGTATTCGTGCCCAAAAAAATATCTGGGTTAATTTCAACGTACACAACTGAACTGACTGAACAAAGAAACATCAAACTGCAACATCCCCAAAGCAGTGGGTTTTTTTCCCCCAAAGAAATCTGTGCTGTCAAATTGGAATGTATTCATAGACAGACAGAAAGTAGCCTCATGATAATGGTGGATAAGAGATATAACATGTTAGGAAACTGGTCATGTAGCCAGGAAGAGCTTAAAACACCTAAGGACAGAGGAGTTGCAAGTGTCCAAGGGAAATCTCTTTATCTTTTGTGAAGTCTGTTAAAATACCCTTCTAGTAGTGTATCCCTCTCACTCTCACTCGTTCCAAAACTGTGAGGAGTCCTTCTCAGGGCTTGCATTTTTCCTGGTGCTAGAGTCCATGGTAGGAAAAGACTCGGTATGTGCTTGTCCCTGGGCTGTTCTGAGACCATTGCAGCAGAATTCCTTGTTTGTGTGGCAACACAGCCATGCTGCATTCTAGTGAATCTCTGTGCTGCTACAGCTGGGGTTCCAGGTAGATGGGACATGCTGAAGAGGGGACCTTTCCTGACAGACAGGCGTGAATGCTCTGCAATAGTCCAAGGGCTTTAGCTCTTCAGAATGAAAAGAGCATCGATCTGCCTGACACCCCTCTGGCTGTGAGTCATTCTGAAAGTTGCAGAAGGTATGGCAATCAAAAGTGGACAATAGTCTACTGTTATCAAACAGACAAATAGGAATTGCACATTTAACGCAGATAAAACACGCAGCTCTTCTTCCTTGTATGCTTCTCTCAGAAAGCATATCTTTTCAAGTGTCCCATTGCCTGAAACCAACACCTCTGAAGCCAAACAGAAAAACAAGCAGAAAGAAGTCTGTACTGATGCTAGTGTTGGTATTGAAGAAACTATCTAAACAGTCTTATTTTCTATATTCAGTCAGAAAGAAGAAACTGTTTTTCTGCAGCTTGTTTCCTTCTCAGTACCTAATCCATTGGTAAAAAGGGCTGAAAACAGTGAAAAGGATCACTTTGCCAGTCTCCTGGGGGGTTAATGAATGTTCAAGTACTTCACCCTCCATGATGGAAGCTGTGATAGAAGAAAGAGTTGTTCCATGGCGCTTTTGTGCCTTGACTGCCTTCTCTTTCCCTCTGCTCTGGTCTGTTCTCCTGCATGTTTGCTGCAGTTTCATCAGCAGCTTAAGCAGTGGAGAGCTTGGCAGGCTGCAGGAAAAGAGCTGAGCTCCCCCACCAGCACCACCACTTTCCACGGTCACAAGTTCATGAGCATTGCTAGAGTTTCAGACTTAGAACCAAATGTCTGTGGGACTTTAAAACAATTTCCCTGTCTGACTCTGCCGGCTGCTCCCACTCATTGATTTATGCTTGTGATGCTTGGAGCTGTGGCATAAATCTGGTTATGTAATAGAAACTTGATAACGGAGAAAGTCAATACAGGAGGGCAACAGAGCTGAAATTACACACTGGCACTACTTTTATTAACCCTTTCTTAGTTCACCTTAACTGCTTCTCACAGACAACTTGTCTGAATTTAAGAAAAGGGCTTTCTTGATACTTACAACAACACCAGATTGACAATTCTTCCCTCTGTCTTGCTGGACCAAAGCAGAATAATTTTCTAGAAACATCATCCTTTTGCAACAAAAAGCTTTTTATATATTTTCTTCAGTTAATTATATAATGAAAAATGATCATTTCTTTCACATCAGGCAAAATTTCTTTATAAACAAATTGTTTAAACATACCTAGATATTTCATATTTCAGAGTGTTTCCAGCTTGGGCAGGTTTTCTGAGGAAAGCTTCTTTACCAGATTGTTTGTTAGTTTGATTGATTTTTGTGGCACTTGATTAATTTCTAAGCCACAATTTCACAGCTGAGCCACAGGATCTGTGAAAGCAGGAGGCTTGGCAGGTCCACAGAAGAACTTCTGACTGCTACAGTCTGCATCATTCCTCATTTTAAGCAATAAAGAAACATTAAGGTTGCAGTCTTTCATTCATACATGAAACTTCCCCTTTATGTTCTCATAATCTGATTCCTGCTGTTATTAGAAACCCTGTTGTTATTAGAAACTCATTTCTCACAGATCTTTTTATTCATGGCTTCATTATTTGAAGTCCTGATGGTGATACAATTTCAGTTTTTCTTTTTCTTTGACAGAAGCTAGGGGATTTGCATATTTGATATGTGGGATTTAAGAAGAAACATGGAGATGAATATGAATAAAATCATTATCTGTTCTTCAAGGTGAGCTTTGCTTCTCATGAATATAAGTAAAAAGTATTTGATTTTAAATGCATATGTTCTTTATAAAATTCTGGTAATAATATGTTCCTTCTGTTACTCAACATAAGATGACCTGAATCATCAATAACTGAAATATATGTGAAAAACATTAACAGAGTTGATATAAAACAATATTTCATTAGTGTCCCAAGAGCAGTATTAGGAAATATGAAGCTAAGACTCTTACGAAAACTTGTCTGGAAATGATTACTTGAAGACTGGAAGAAGGCTAAAAATCCCACTTTGTCCAGGTGCTCCTGAAGTTGCTTAGCAACTGCCTCCTTAATCATGTTCTCCAAAAAGGGAGGTTTGACAGAGGGTAGTAATTAGATGGTTTCTTGAGGAGGGTCAAGACCTCAGCATACTGTAGGCAGGATGTCATTTTGCCCTTCAAATAGAGGTGTTAATGAAATGTCCATCCACTGGGAAAGTGCTTCCTCACTGACTTTCATGAGCCCTGTGGTTTCCTCACTAGGGCTCTTCATCTGCTCCTGGGACATGGAACTGCCAAAATCAGCCCTGGATGTGCTCATGACCTCTTGTTCTGACAT
Source organism: Urocynchramus pylzowi (assembly GCA_013397555.1). Classification (NCBI taxonomy): domain Eukaryota; kingdom Metazoa; phylum Chordata; class Aves; order Passeriformes; family Fringillidae; genus Urocynchramus; species Urocynchramus pylzowi. The sequence goes on from VZRH01002609.1 coordinate 507,722, forward strand.
CCCTGGTTGATGGCTGACAGCTTCAAATATGAATGATTTTGCTCATCAAAAATATGAAGACAAATTCACTAATTTCCTGTGGCACAGACAAGGAACTGATAGGGAACTAAAGTCTACTGATTAAGTTTGCCAAGCAACTTTTAACTGTATGCATCACAAATGCAAATAACTATTCAGACAGAAATTTGGAGTAAAAGAATCATAGCAAAGTACATCAGGAAATGTGATTCTTTTGGGGTGGAGGGTGTTAACACTTGGGGAAAGAGTTTCCTATCATCACAAGAAATTCAAAACTGCAATTTTATTCATGAAAATACGAGTGTAATCTTGGTTCCCATGGACATAAAAAAAATGAAGTCCTCTTCAGTAGTTGGAGAAGACAGGGAAAGGTGACACTGGGTTCCTTGGCTATATCTGTCTCCCTTGGTACTGAATCATCATTCTCATTCAGCAACAGTTCAACATATTCCTTGTTTAGTCTTTTACTAGTAATGTACAGTCTCTTTTTTTTTGAGTACCTATGAAGTCTCAAGTCCAGTTGAGCTCTGGCATTTCTGGTACCTCCCTACATGTGCAGGCAACATTACTGAATTCCTCCTATGCACTGTGTCCTTCCTTCTGCCTCTTGCTTTTTTGCACTACTTTTCACTAGGTAAGGACAGATCTCTTTAACAGGTCTGGAAAGGGACACCGAGTTAGTCTGACTAGGCTGATTTTATCAATGCACCATGTATCTGCTCATCAACGAGTCTTTTAAAAATTATATTTGTTGTTAGATGTGAGTGCTATTCTGTATTCCTTTATCCTTTTTTTTTTTTTTTTAATCATCTTGTTTGAAAACCTGACTTTGTAATAGGCAGCTTTTTTCCTTTGTTCCACTTCTGCTTAAGACAGCATAAAACTTTTTAAAATTTTATTTATTTATTTATTCATTACAAAGTAACACTTCCTTCTATGTTACTTGTAATATATTAGAGGTTTTCCTTCCTTGAGTTTAAGTGCACTACAGACAGCTCTTTTTATGTGTGCTGGAAGGGCTTTCAGAGTGTTGGAGAATATTACCGATTGATCTCCAGACTTTATCTCCTCCAGTTTATCTGAGGCCTTAAACTTCCTCATCTTTCCCATGCTTCATCTTCATGTTCTTCATCCCTCAGTCTCCATCTTCAGTTTTTCATTTCAATTAGATAAATACCTATTTGTAAAATACTTGTGTGATCTAGATGAGAAATGTATTATTTTTACCTTGTGCAGCATTATAGTAGAAACTAGAATATTTGTAACATTGTGCAAAGGAATGCCCAAATCTAACAAAACTGAACTAAAATGTGGTTTTCAAAGTCATATCTGCTTGCACTTTTTAAACTTAATACATGTGTTTATGCTGGCTGATAATATATAGAAAATAATAAAAATAACCAATAGATATAAACCTATCGTTGCTTATTGTAAAACACTCCTCATGTTTAAATGATTTCCCACTTTTCCAAGTGAATGACTGATCTCATTTCTAATGCCTGTAAAACTGAAAGATCCAAAATAGACCTGCAAGATGCTCTTCATTATAATTATTTTTAGTATTGCTACTCATTCCAGATTGTAAAGCCCCTTGAAGAAGATAAGCATTCTACTTTTTTGTAGAAATGTTTTTTTTTGTAGCAAAGTCAGAATCTACAGATAGAGCTCCAAGGAGCCTGTTTTGCAATGGAGTCAAAAACCTTGGAAGTTGTTTTGGAAGGATGCTTCCATAACCTTAATTAGAGCCACAATTCTCTAAACTTGTGAAGAGAATGTTTCAATGAAAGGTGAATGTTTCAGTGTTTTGTGTGATTTAGGATATAATTGTTTGCATTAAATTAAAAAGTCATCTGTGTTCATTGGTGTACCACTGCACAGTACTAACTTATTTGATGTATACAATTAAAGGTAATCAAAATGCCAGTTCAATTAATCTAGAGAGGAAATAATATGCATTCTAATCAGAGTTCTTTACAAAAAATTGTTGTTGTTTCTGCTGTTAGTCAGGATATTTTGGATGGAGGTTGATTTAGTAGTTTTGTAGAGTAAGACTTTTTGTTGTTGAAGTAAAAATTATTCTATATCCCTTTCTCTTTTTTTTTTTTTTTCTTTTTGTTATATTTCCTGCTACCTGAAAGTGCTCTATTGATTTATTTGGAACATTTGAAAAAAATTAATTCATTTTTTTCCTAGGAAAGTACTAAGCTTATGACAGAATCTTGTGAATTTGAAACTGAGGAAGGCACAGAACAGTAGAACAAACAACACTCAGAATGTTTTATCCATTCACTAATAATTAAGAAAATATTAAAAGAAATCAAATAAACAGCTATCTCAATTAATTTATTTTCTGTCCTTTCAAGTACTGAAACTCTTTTAAGTGCATTGCAAAGATTGCAGTTGTAGATTATGGCTGAGAGTTCCTCCTGTGTGTAAGAATTTACGGGTAGTTAAGAGAAAAATAAGCAGGGAAAAGACACTGTACATTTATGATCTACTCAAACTGATCAGAAAAAACACAGACAGATATTTTCCTGTGCATCTTTCCTTCTCTCAATGCCCCCCTTAAAATGGCCAATAGTGTAATTTTTCCTAGGACTTAATGGTATTTCCAGTGCCTGCTGGAGACAGGAGTTTCCTATGAATGACCACAGTCTTTAACAAATCTCAGGCTGTTTGCAGACTGCATTGTGGGAGGTTTCTGTCTGTTCCTCAGGGAAAGTGGTTAGATGGGTCTGACATTTTTGCATTTAAGGTTTGTGCATTAAATCATGTACCATTGCATCAGTAAAACACCCATTGCTATGAATGCTCACATGGATAAGAAACATTTGTTCATTGTCAGTCAGTCAATCAGACAGTCAGTCAGTCAGGCAGGCAGTCAGACAGCCAGTCAGTCAGTCAGACAGTCAGTCAGTCAGTCAGTCAGTCATTCCGTCAGTCATTCCTGCCAGTGAAGGCATGACACTCTAAAATGTCAAGGTGGGCTTTCCATTTTAAACTTCAACATTTCCAAGATGCTTAAAGTGCATGAGCTCACCCACTGCAGTTCTCACCCCACAGAACTTGGGCTGTCTTCATGGCTGTGGGAGGAAGATGAGGTGAAGATTTGGGCTCGTTTCTGGAGATGTCTTTTTCTCTACATTGACTGAAGTCCTGAGAATCTCTAAAATTGGTGCCCTGGTCTGCCTTGTTGACATTCCTAATTCATTAGAGTATTTAACTTAACCTTCTACCACTTAAAATACAGGTTTGTACCTTCTAGTCTTAGATAATGTTGCTTGAATTTGGATTATTAAAGAACTCAGGAACTAGTACTTCGTACACTACAATCATGTTGGTTTCCGTCATTGCAATCATCAGTAGGCAGAGCTATCAGCTTCAGGAGACAGTCCTTCATTTTAACAAATCAAGACATACACAGAACTCTGCAGGCTAAAAATGTAAAATCTACCTTTTATTATCCTAGCTTTTCAAAATATGATGTATATGTAACCAGTTTTGTTAATAATTATAAGGGATTTTGTTGGGTAACATATTTACCAGTAATAATTATAGTAGATCATAATTTTGATTATGAATATGATAATTATTTCCAACACAGAATCAATTCTCATGAAATAATGGGAATATTGTGATTACACACTTACATTGGTACACATTTTATAATGAGTATCTATGAAACTTCAGAAGTCTTATATTTTCCATTCCACTATTATTTTGCTTCATTTATGGAGAAGCAATATATTCCAATTATCTGATAATTATTACTCTTACACAGAAAATTGTATATTGGAATATACATTCTTTATATTTTACTCAAAGTTAAGACTAACCAAAATTGCTCCTTTCATTTGTTTGAGGGTTACTTTTGTGATCCAAGTTGCTTTATGGTATCCCAGAGTACAAATTACTAGTAGATCAGTTGTTCTTTATTAAATGGTTGATTACTAAGATAAGGAGTTTAGTGTATAGAGAGAATACGTATATGATCAGACAGTACTAACTGGATGACCATTGAATGCATAATGTTGTCTGCCCTCTTGTGACTTTTCATGCATCCAGAGGCTTTTTCAAATGAATGTTTAACAGCATGATTCATTTTATATGTGCCTGCAATACAGTGAAGTTAATGAAATCAAATATGGATGGAAATCCACTGTATTCAAGCACACAAAACTTAATGCAATGGTTAAGGTATTTACTGCTGACTTACTGGAAGAAGTACAATGGATCTAAAGTGTAAAAGCAGCTAAATAAAGAAAGTCAAAAAAGAGAAATAACAGAAGACAGGCCAATGTTGCAAACATAATGAAAAGGAAAAAAAGAAACCCAATACACATTGTGTTTCACCTCTTTAAACTTGCCCAGCTCTTAATAGCAGAACTATGTGCTCCACACCATCTGCCAGCTGTGAACAGAAAGAAAATCACACATACAGGTACTGTAAAATACAATCTAATTAGTGTACTAAAGCTTAATATATTTGAGAATTTTTTTTTTGTAAATATAAAAACAATTATAATGGGACAAATCTATTCCTGTGACAATATAATGAAGAGGCTTATGCTTCTGTAATGAAATGTTTCATTATTCTGCATCATGCCTTACTGAATATATTATATCGTCTCATGTACAGCAATTAAAATGGTAATATACAGGAGCAGACACACAGAATCTGAATCACTAGATAGCAGTGAGCAGACTACTGAGATTTACAAACTTTTTCATGGAACTGTCACTCTGAGATGTGGCTTGCTTAACATTTGTGGCTTTAGATAGCTCTCTCCAACAACAAGCAGTAAAACCTTTGCAATATATCCAATAGTAATTGTTTCTTCAAAATAAGGAAAAAGGATGTGTAGCAAATCCCTTAAATGTATAAGCAAACACATTGTTTTTCCACCACTTAGGCCATCCACTTCACAGGCTTGCAGACAGAACTACAAATCCACATTAAGGAAGAACAGCTATGGAAAGCAGTGCATTTTATTGCATTACTTGCAAGGTACTTATTCCTGGCCATTCAGGAATCATGAGAGACCCTGTGGGAGCCAGCCAACAGAGGCCTTAAGGAGGAGGGCTCTATCTGAGCAGGTTTCAGTCTCCATGATAAGAATCACCATTCACACATTGTTTTAGGAGATTAGATGAGATCACAAAGGCTCCCCTTTTGTGTGGGGGTCCAGTGCAGGTTTTTTTATACTTTTGAGAAGGTAGCTTTCCCCTGAACATTTGTGTAATATTTGAGTTCAGTTCTTAGAGTGGCAAATCTCTACAATTACTGTAAAGAAGGAGTTACTCTTAGCCCTTTGATTTAGATGCAATATTCCCTTGCTGTCAATTACAGATAGAGACTGTCATGTAGCTAGGAACTGTAGCGAAGGATCACTTGGACTTGATTGTCTTGGAGGTCTTTTCCAGCCTAAATGATGCTATGAATAAGCAAGGAGAACCATGGGTCTGGTGCCCAGTGGTTAGGTATTTGTCCAGTACAAGGTGTGCCTTGGCTTCACTTGAGTCACGTGAGTGTTTCTGTTTTCTTTGCAAGGAAAATAATATGAATACTCCAAGGACTCATAACCAGAAATATACCCCAGAGTACCATATTGTGAAATCTACCTTAGGGACATACTGTAAAACCAGTAACAAGCAGTTCTAGATGAATGCCTTTCCAATGGAGAGTTGCTGGATCCCAAGAGAAGACCAACAAACCAGTTTCCTGGAGCTGATTTTTAATAACCACTTCAGGAACAGATCAAATTGCCTTTATAACTATTACTGTAAGTTTTTTAGATTTGGAACTCAGTTGTAAAGTGTAGACAATTTTGGCAGTCCTGTCAGGGTGAGGGAACTATGTTTCAAGTGTTGCTGTACCTGACTTAGGTCTCTGAAGTCTGAGGGCTGGGAGGTCTCCTGTGGGCTGTGCTCCCTTGGTGCCAAGGGCTAGAGCAGTGTATCAGCTGGCATCACAGTGCATGCTGCTTCTGTTGGAGCATTTGCTTTGGAATTTAGTCTTGTCTGCATGAAGCATCACTGTAACACAGGAGCAGGAAACACCTTGTATTTTAACCAACAGCTGCTCATGCAAGAGGAAGATTACCAGGCCTGTTTGCACAATGCACTGTGTGAGCAGCCTTCCCATTACTCCAAAAGCAACAAAGAGCACTGTGGATTATAAACCATACTACATACTTTATGGCCCTAGTGACCAATATGAGACTGAAGCCACTGAAAGAATAAATGAAACACATTCATACCCATAATTAAAATAAAACATTACCATTGGTTTTTTATAGGCCCAGTGCTTGTAAGCTCAACTGTAGTTCTCCTGACAGTCACCTCCGGGGTACACCATGTGGCCACATCTCCTTGTTCTTGTTGGTGCATAATGTGCTTTACTGTGGTTTTCTTTTACTTTCCTTTTTTTAAGTAACTCAAAGACATATATTTGAAAATCAGTACATTCTTGATGTACTGTTAAAGGGAATATCAGGGACAGTATTTGAGAGTGATAGAAATATTTTAGCTGTTCATGTCCACTGTATTTGCCAGCTGCCCCAGAACAAACCAGATCTCCCAAAAATTATGTAACCTTGCTACTAAACACAGCAAATTTCTGGGAAAATTTAATTTTTTTTTCCAAATTGAAATAGATTTTTTAAACGTTTTACATATTCCTTATTATTAAACTCTGTGGAAATTTCTTTATAACTACTTGTAAATACAAACTATCAATGATCTGATTAATTTGCTGAGAAATATTTTTAGTGCACTACTTGACATTAAAAACATTCCCTAGAGAACTCTAGGGGATAGAGGTGGAGAGTGAAAAAAGGGTAATAAAAGTATAGAGAGGGGTCATTTTCCCATTCCCAAACTGGGCAATGATGAATAAACAGCTGGGAGAGCCTTACAGCATTGGCAGCCATGGGATGACAGGACAGGGGTAGTGAGATGAAAACAGGAATAAGAAACATAGGGAATTGGAGTGTCTTTGATGAGAAGTGTCTAGGAAGGTCAAATCTGAGATCCCACAACACTGGTGGGAAGACACAGGTGTTGAAAAAGAAATAGTGGTACTTGGAAAAGACAAGTCTGGAACACCATGGACGCTTTCCCCCTGTGAAGTGCATGCTAGCAATTCCCTCCTATTGCCAGATCTATTCCCACATCCACTGTCTTTACACTCCAAACATAACACTGTATAGATGCACAGTCCTCTAGCTTTGCTGAGAGATCAGTTCTGTTTCAGTAGTCTTTTGTAAGCTTTATTTAAACAAGGTTGGGTTGTTTTTTTGTTTGTTTTCTTTTTTTTTTGTTTGTTTGTTTGTTTCCTAAAAGCTAACAACCTGGTTATAGCAGCAAGAACAAAAAAAACTCCAAAGCTTACTTCAGGGAAATTATCAGAATATAGACTTTTTTCAGAAGTCTTTCGAAATGTGTTACTCTTGAGAACACTATTGAAAAAGTGTCCATTTCACATTCTAAAATGTAAATTCTAAATTCTATAAATTAAAAAATTTTATTAGACATTAATATCCATTTTCAGAAAAAAAACCAGTGTTTGATGTTTTGCTGTTGTTCTGTGTCTTGCTGTGTTTGTGGNCTTATTATAGCAAGTTCCTGCATGGACAGGTTAAATCATCACAGTGTGTTGAAAGTGGGTTAAGTTTATTGGAGTGTGAAAGTTAAAGAAAATGAAACCAGAATAGGCAGAACTCTGAATCTTTCTAAAAATAAACAGGTCTGTAATATATAGCTTGTTTTAGCTTGTGGTGAAGGATAGTGGTTAGGGAGAGTGATCACAAGGCTTTTGTGGAAATGAGGTACACCAGAGTATGTTAGAAAGAAGAGATCCAGAGCATAACAAACCCATTGCTCAATTTCTCCCCTTCCCCTCTAAATGCAACCAGTGCATGAAGTCTCATCTCACTGTCACTGTGGCTTGAATACTTTCCAGTCTTTGATGTGTTCCAAATTATTATAAATTTGGCTTCCCATTGAAAAGTCAGAGCAATGTAACATGCTTTTGGTGTGAGACTGAAAGCAGACATGGCTACATCCCAGCTGGTGGAAATGTGGTAATGAATTTCAAATAAATTTTAAACATTTGTTAAACTCCTCCTGAACAGTTTTACTTGCTACTAGTAAAATATAGATGCCATAACTGAGCATTCACACTGAAGATTTTAATTACACTGAGATTGAAAATAGAGTATAATATTGAAATAGTCTGTCTTCTGTTCCAATAGGGCCTGCTACCCTTAAAAATATCAGAGTAAACTTTCTGTTTACTTCTCTTCTTTCTCAATTTCTCAATTTATGATTAAAATCTACAGTTGCATAGTTATTGAAACTAGGCTGATTTGTATCTGATGATCTATCTCAGAGCTCAAAATCTTAACAAGTGTATTATAAAACCTCCTTATTTTCTATTTTATAAATGTCTAAGCAGATTTCTTCAAAAACCAGATTTCACCAAATCTGTGTTCATATATTTATCCACTGCATCTGTCTGTCTTCTGGCTCATGTTAAATAAAAAAAAAAAAAAAAAATGAGGTGAGGCTCAAACAACA
>VZRH01002609.1:516445-531353 GCA_013397555.1 Urocynchramus pylzowi
GAGGTGAGGCTCAAACAACAGGAATAGTTCAGCAGAAAAGGGCTTGCTATGCCAGCTCACTATTTAAGAGTGAGCCAGGAACTCAAGTCCTTTCACTTCAATAGAATTAAGCTGGTTCCTCCCAAAGGAGGTTTTGCCTGTGCGTACTCAGAGCAAGTAGCAATCATAGTAGTTTGTAATTATACTAAGTTTAATTACATATGAAGTATGGGAGCTGAAACATTTGATTTTGACTTGTAGAAATAGAATCAGCACGTCCTATTTTCAGTTGCCCACTTATGTTTTTTGCTTCTTTCCTCAGTGTTCTGAAATGAAGGACACTCCATCCAACATCTATCAGCACAGAATGGGAGATGTAGTAATGCATATTATACTTTTGGAAAGTCAGCAAATTGCACTAGCTGCCAGTGAGTGCAGTAAAGATTCTGCTTTTCATTGCTTCCATCTGCTGGTTTCCTTTTGTGTTGAACAGGCAAGACAAGCAGAATCTCATCATGTGGAACTGGCAAAATATTACCTAACAAGAAAGCAGGACTTTCCTATTTCCTGTCACAACCTGCTGTACTTTGTTCATAAATAGCAAAACACAAAGATATTTAAACAACATTGTAAGCTGCTAGTACGTAAATTTACTAAAATTTAGCATGGTATTTTTTTCAGTTTCCCCAACTTTTTGAACTAAGGAATCTTACACAGGAACAAAATAAATTGGCTTGGTTCTCAAAAGCGTGCTTAAAAGGTTTTGCACTTCTTAAGTATAGCCAGCATCTTAAAAAAGAAAAAAAAAAAAACAAAAAACTTTAATTCAAGTCATTAATTAGTTGTTTAGCTTTAGGCATCCAAGTCTTAGAAACTGCAGCTTTTTCTACCAGTTATAAAAAGTATTTTAGTGAATTTTCAAACATATTAGCATTTCATTGAAATACCATTATTTATTTAACTGATTTGTTAACTGTTGGCTGTCCAGAACTATGTGCATAATTTCCTTTTGCATTGCAATGTATGTGATGAATCAATTCCAAATGTTATTTTTAAAAATTTTGTGAACTTACTCTTTAGTGCTAAAAAATCCACTCTTCTGACAGTGTGCAATATCCTCATTATGCAGAAATTTGAGTGATAGAGGTATTCTCTTTAGATGAAGCTTATAAAACTTGAATGTCTGAATATCAATTGGATGTGATGCCTGTCTGTACACAGACAAGATCAGTTTATAAATGGGCACACTAGGATGCCTCTCTCCCCCTCCATTTCTGTTTTAATTTTGTGAAGAATAGAAGGACACTCTAAATCATCCACATTTCTTGAAAAAATAGTCTTCCACAGATAAGAAGCAATTTATTTGACCTAACTGTAAATGTTGATAATGCAGATGCCTATATCTGAAGTAGTTGCCTTACATGCCTTCACATGTAATTGGAGGAAAACATTTTAGGAGAAGAATTCAACTTACCTATCTTAGATGCTTTGTTTAATGCAAAAGGAGTTATTCTGAATAATTCTGGATCCTCTTTATCACCTCTAGTGAGCTTTTGGGCAAATAGCTCTGATACACACGTGTTTTTCAAGCATCTGAGTTTGGATAGGCACATCCTGTGTGGAAGCAAGGTGATACTTGTTAAACCCTCTGTTGTCACCAACAGCGATGACAAATGGAAAAACAATCATGTGTGCCCTTTAAAATGTTTGTGTTTGGAGAAGCTGGAATGGGTCATAGTTACAAATACAAAGAAAGATGATGGGAGTTTTTCATCAAGTGTTGCTTACACAGTTTCATTAAAACATGCTGCTCTCCTGGCCTGAAAACTTTAGTGTAATTTACCAACCACAAGAGAGCAAGAACAAGATTTAGACCTATTACATAATGGAATCAGTTAACTAATTGAAAGATCTTTTAGGACTTAAAATTAGGATAAAGAGTGGTGGTTTTTTCTTTTTTTATTGAATTTATTAATCACCAATTTAATTGCAAAAAAAATACAGTCATTACTATACTGTTGCAACAAACAAACAAGCAGACAAAATGGAAAAAGTAGTTCTAGAATTAATTTTGGGATGATGTTACCAAGCCCATCCATACCTCACAGAAAATTCTTCCCACTCTTTCCACAGATATTTCTATTTAATGTAATTATATCCATGATCTTGACCTGTTATTCACCTCAGCCTCTTCTGAGTCAGTTGTGTTGCTAGATGGGTCCAAACTAAATAGACAGATAATAAATCTCAGCATACAGGTGCAGCAAAAGTCTTCATGCAGGTCTGGTTATCTTTGAACTACCTTGTATTATAAGAACCATATCTTGCCTCACTATATGAGGAAAACACAAGCATTCTCAAGAGTTCACAAGAACTTGCCTCTAAACATGCTGTGATGGGGAGAGACTAACCCTGACAGTCTGAGTAACAGGCACCAATCATTATGCTGTGGCAAAGCTCTTCCTGGATCCTCAGAACCCCAGAGGGACATTACCACAACTCAAGAAGCCTGATATGAATATTTAATCTATCTAAAATTGGGTGATTATGCAGATACTGTGCATCTGGGAGAGTTGTTCCCCCAGGGGCTTATAAAAATAAATACTACATCTAAAATGTAACAGCCAAAATGCAGGTGGTGAATTCTCTCTCTGTCACTTACTTGCAGCTCTTCTTGGTTTGTCCTGATGTGCCACTGAAACAAATGGTCCTTCTCTGAAAAACAATTGCCAAGGTAGAGGCACCATCCACAAGGGATCAAGGGACTCATCACTGGAATATGAGGTGTTCCTCCAAGCCATCTTCTGCAGTATGGGTGATGGGTTTGATGGTACAGGGAATAGTTTATAGGTTTTCTTTTTAGTGCGTGGTATATTAGAGTCTCACATTTTAATGAATTCCATAAATAAAAGATGATGAAATGCCAGTGTTTTGTGAGCTACATGCAGCTAGTTTCATCTTGAAATCTGGCTACATAAACAATGTTGTAACCAACATTTTTTACCCTGTCTTCTGTGTTGATGTTCTTGGAATTACTAGTTAAACAGCAATAGATCACTTTCGTTACCAAAAATAAAATATTGAGCTAGCATCATTCTGTTTTTTGTCCTTTCACCTCAGCTTCATCGGTCACACTGAGAGCAATTGATCTGTTCTGGGTAATGGAGACCTGTCTTCGTGTGGGAAGCAATTTGTTGTTCTAGCTGAGGCCTTTGGCACACCCTAGTGCTCTGAAAGGTTGTGTAAAGGGGACATTAGGCCCCACGCCAGTCACCTCACTGTCTTCTCCATAGCTTTTGGTACCAGATTTCAGAAAGGTTATAGTGGAGAAGAGAGGAACTGAGAACTAGAGAAACCTGCAACAGGAGGGGTTTAACAGTAGCTTTTAAAAGAGTGTAAATCGTCCCAGAAATTATCTCTTTTTTTCCCTTTTTGGATGAAAATAATGAAACATTCATCAGGGATTCTGGGTCTGTCAGGAACAAACAGCAGCTTGATGAGCTTCTACAACTGCTGTTCTTGCACATACCCTGAGGAAAAACAGAGAATTAATAGCTTATTTGCTTTGCTTGGTAAGAGAGAAGCTAGGGCTTGTAGGAGAATAATTCAGTCAGAGAAATTGCTAATAAATACATAATTTCTTGCTTATTTTCAGAGAAAAAATTATTTTGACTTCAGATAGACTGTGAGGCATAAAAACATGCAGTGCAAAGAGGCTGCTCCTGATGGTAGAGGCTCTTAATCCCTTTTTAAAAAGTAGTGTTTGTGATGCAGAAAGATTCAGCATATTGCCATGGAGAGAGGAGAAGGCTGGAACAGTTTTCTCTCCCCATCAGGTGTTTGGGCTGGAGCACAGTGTCGCACTGCTGATCAAAAGCGGTGTTTGTTCTTCAACCTCTCTGCAGCCAACTACAGTAAAGAAGCAAAGGTCACCGAGCAGAGGGGTTACTCTATCTGCTACCCCAGCCTCCAGCAAACACATGAGAGTTTAATTTGTCCTGCCGGTGGTGCGGCAGCAGTGCCCGCTGTCCCAGCGCTCCCTCGAGCTCCGGGGCTCTGCGCCGGCAGCGTGGCCGGGAACCATCGGTGCCGGGCTGGGTCCGCATTCCTCGGCTTTGTCACCTCACCTTGAACACTGGATTTTAACACTGCTTTGGGGGGCAGGCGGGAAGGGACAGGAAGGCAGCGGCCACACCAATGAGTGGCAACTGCTGGTTCTCTAAACATCTCCCCCTCCCCTCTTCCCTTGTCTCCTTCCTCCCCCGCTCTGCAAACAAAGAGTGTTTTGATTGCTTGGATGACAGCACAGGAATTTGCCTTTTCAAAAGCACTCGCTATATATACACAACCTAAGTACTGTAACCTTTTAAAGCCATCATGGGTAATGGAAGCTGTAGCAGTGACCAGTTGCATTTGGAGCCAGAGTTTCCAACGAGCATATAAACCACAAGGAGAAGTCTGCCCATTAGTCCAATGGCATGATGGGCAAGAGTCAGTAAAAAATTATTTAATAGGTTGCCAAAATAGTTACTATTACTTTGGTTATGTTTGAATACCTCAAGTGTCTCTGTTTGCAAAGACCTATGTTTACAAAGCCGTCTGAAATATACCATTTAAATTCATTGCATAATGCACAAAAATCAATTTTCTTGTTCAGCAGCCAAAGGGCAGGAGAACTAATTTTTGTGCATTACAGCACCATTTCAAACTGGCCCTTTTGTGACAGGTTTTCAAATGTGCATAATGCCAAATTAGATGAAAGGCACCACAGGGTGATTACATACATTAAAGGTATCTGGGACAGCAGTCATCTCTCCTGAAAGGAGAAAAGATTTCTGGGAAGCATGCAGACAGGTGAGGAAATCTCCATGCTGCAGAACTGCTTAGTTTAAATGCAGTCCTCAAAATTAAATAATAATTTACAAAATTAGCCTCCCTGAAAATACATGTGCTTTTCAGTTTTCCCACCTCCTGCTCCATATTAAGACCTTATTTCCTATGTTCACTGTTTTTTCCATCATAGCTTCCCTTGACCTGTCCTAATCCTGGTTCTCTCATATCCTGCCTCTCTCTTCACTTGCCAAACTTGTTTTTCAACCTGTCAATCATTCTGACTCTGATCTGTTCTAAATTTAACTCCTGTCTACCCAATACTCCGGGTCCACAGGACCAGAGGTGCCACTGTCCAGAGCTCTCCCCCAGTTTTAGTCTGACCATATGGGTCTTTTGACCCACTTTGCCATTCCTTCTCCTGCTCTGTTCCCTAGCTTTGTGGGCACCATGTATTCCTACTCTTCATCTGCTCTGGAGAAAGTTCCTGAACTACTATACTACTCATACTATTCATACTACTTATGAAGGGTACAATTTTTATACTGTCTACTCTTCTGGCATTCACAGTAGGTCTTCAGGTTTAATTTTTGTCCTCTCCAGACTTTTTTTTTTAAAGCTCTGTACAACCTTCAGTTTTCTTTGCTTAGTCTTTGATCTTTCTGGCATTTCAAGAAGTAGCACTGACAGGCTCATGCACAGCCTATCTGTGCCAATGTTATTCACTTCTCTTTACTACCACTTCTCTTTACCATATCCATCACCATTACCATTCCCAAATGGCTCAGCTCAAGATCACCTACTATTTTCTCAATTCAAGTTTCCATCTTTTTTGCCTCCAACCTGTCACGTTGTCAACCACTTGCTTTATTTTGTACATTCCTCCTCCCCTATCTGTATCTTGTTGGGCTCTTTGTCATTGCTGCGTGTCACCCATCTCTCCTTCTCTGTCCTTCTCTCTCTGTCCTCACTATGAATGGGCTCTCTCTGCCTGAGGACACACTTGATGTTCTCTGATTCCTTCTTCATTGCTGTCTAACCTTGATTCTAATCTACATAGAAGATTATATATAGATATAGACATATATATATATATATATATATATATATATATGTATAGTTATATCTATTATATATATATATATATATAATTTATATAACTATATATATAGTAATATAGAATTTGCCTTTCCAAAAGTAAGTTCCTTATTATCTACCTGTAAACAGACTTTTCCATTTTGATTGTCTCCATTCTCTCTCCTGAGTTCACTCTCCAGCTCCTCTTAGTAAACATTTTTTCAATTTTTTCCTACTTAAGGTCCCATTCATAGAATCTTCTTCCCTCTTCCCTTAATTCTCACTACTGCTGTGGTGTTACTGGCTTACCCTTTGGTTTATACTGGTTCCTTACAGACAGTGAGTTTTTACATCATTCATGCTAGTGATTCTCATGTATTGTTTAACATGCATTCCTGGCTTCTCAATATTTTCTCATAACTATCTCAACCCTTACTGAAATTAGAATATTCATTATAAAATCTTATTTTCATTTTCCTCCACTGCTTTTCCTGATTTTCCGGCAGCTTTTGTTGAAAAAGTCTTAATTTCAGATTGTCTCCTACTTTTCTCAGTTCTTCCTCCCCATTTATATAGATCTCATCAAAATTAATATACTTGCTATCAACATAACATATAAAATTCCTCTTCTCTCTTTTTCATTTTTGAATCCATTTTATATTTCTTTATTAGTTATAGACCATATGTGTAGGCAACATCATGAGTTTCAAGTGAAGTTAAGACTGTGGAGTACTGAGTAGCCATGGACACCAGGCTGTATGGATTATTGTCTGGGATTTTTGAGAGCTGTTTTTCTCCCAGTGTACATGAGAATTAGGGATAGTAGATCAGTCTATGTGGGTCCTTCATAATAACTATTACTGCTTTGTTTAAATACTCACCTTATAGTCTAAGCCTCCATTTGTTTTTCCTCTTTTGTTAGATGCCTCCTGCAGCAGTGTTATCTCTCACACTCTGATCATTAAAAAAAAAATTACAGTAGCATTCTTAATCTGCAGGCATGTGCCTTAACCCTAAAGCCAAACAATAAAGCTGGGATTCTAAAGCTTCTTCTTCCCACTGATGCTCCCGAACACTAGACAAATCACAATCAGCTAAAAACTCTAATTTTGGCTGCATACAAGAAGAAATCTATAAACTGGTTAAGAAAAGGTTCAGGAACTTCTGAGATTAAAGATCATATGGCAGCCACTAAAAAGCCCTCCACTGTGTTGCTCCAGTTTCGATTGCAAAATTGGTTTTGTCTTTTCAAAATGTATTAGCAATATCATTATAAAATAGGAACACTGAGGAGGAAATTAGGGTTGCAGCTGAGTGAAAAAAGAGTCTCAAGGTGTCAAGAATTTAAAAGTGTTTATTTCCCTTTATGGGACTTCTTTCAGATGGACAGATAAACTTTGGGGTGTTATTTAATTCTTTGTAAAGGAGATACAATCACTTCTCTTTGACCATCGAAATGGAAGCTGGTGTCACTTACCACACTCAGATCACATTCCAAGCCCTAGTAATGCTGCTGTAAGAACTTTATTGTTGTTTGATCAGTATCTCACAACACATGGTTACTGTATATACTGATTTTATCCTATGACTATTTTAATAAAAAGGAAACCTGTACAAACAGCTGATTTTACTGATACTATTAGTGCTACCTGGCTGTTTTATTGGTCTTAGAAACCCAGTAACGAGCATTATTGTTATATAATTTGTGGGGTCCTTAGTCTATTATATGACAAGGAATGTGCTAAATACATTAACAAATAAAATCTGGAGGTACACTGGTGATATGCTATATTACACAGTCACTCAGATGTAGAAAAAGCCATTTTAGTTACTAGAAAGTCAAAACTAAGAAGACAGTAAAATCTTTGCTATGAAGCTTGGTGGTTAATTAACAGACAAATTCTGATTTCACCCTGCTGTTTCAAAATCAAAGTGTTTTTATCCTAAATTAATTTCTTGCCTACAATAAATAATAGTTTAAATTTTCTGCTAATCTTACGTAGATAGCAATCTAGCCTTTCAGTTGGCATTTGGAGGATAGGGACTTCTCATATTTACAATTAGTTTGGCATTTTTAAAAATATTAATCTTTATATAGCTTGCCAGCAGGATACAAAAAGAGGGTTTGGGGGACTTTTTGTAATCATTCTTGTGCGGGATTTGTGTTTCATTCTCCCCATGATTTCTTTGAGCTTAACAAAAAACAGAGTTTAGAAGATTTGTTTGGTATTTAACTTGATTATTTAAATAAGAGATAAGCAGTTGCCATTACAGCAGGTAGGCAATAATTTCCTGGGGTCAGGGTCTCTCCTGTCCTCCTGTGTACACCTCTATTGTTAATGGAGCTGAACATGCACACAGGCATTTTTAGAAGGGAATGTTAAACAGTCCTCATTTATTTTACAGTGTAAATACTTACAAGACAAAACACAGACTTCAGGAGTCAGTCTGAAGACTTTAAAGAAAGAGCTTGAAGAACAAAGAGATTTAACAACCTAACCATTACTTTTGCCTCACAAATTCTAACTTTAGAACTGCAAAACAGTCCTTAACAATCACAACCCCACTTAGCTGTCACCTAACCATAGTGAGGTAGGGTCCAGGCATCAACTTTTTCTCAGCATTTCCTCTGTGGACTAGATGAACTCTCCTTTAAGAAACACAGTACATCTCACTCCACATACAGGGAGCTTGGGTACAGATGCATATCAACCAAAAACTAACTCTTATATTCTAAATTCCCTAAATGGGCATCGACCAGAAAGGTTTCTTGTTCAGCTGGATGAGTATCTGTATTTAAGTGTTAAGAGTCGAACTTTGTGTGCCCAGTGACATTTGTGTGGTGCAGTGTGACCCCAAGAGGAGGGGTCTGTATCAGTCAGAACCATATCATTATACAGGACCTGAGCCTACAGCATGAAGCTGTGTCAGGGAATAGTGGTTGGATATTAGAAAAAGAGGGTGGCTGGGCACTGGAACAGGCTCCCCAGGGAAGTGGCCACAGCATCAGCCTGACAGAGTGCAAAAAGCATTTGGACAATGCTCTCAGGCATATGGTGTGACTCAGGGATGTTCTGTGCAGGACTGAGAATTGGACTCAATGATTCTTGTGGGTCCCTTCCAAATAGGATAATCTAGGTTTCTATAGCAATTTTTTTCCCCTTTAGTACCACTTCTAGTTGCCTTTCAGCTATCTTTCAACATCATAAAAGTGTGTGTTCCCCCAGTTTTCTAGTCTGAATTAATGCCTGCAGCTGCCACTGAGCTGAAAGTCAAAGTGCAGCAGGTGGTGGATACTGTTATCAAGCCAGAGCACTGCTGAATCCCAGAGCTGAAAGGCTTCCATCCCACATTATGGTCACCTCTTCAACCAAAACAATAAACCTGGATTTATTACTTGTGCCTAGGGCCTCACTTAATACAGTCCTCTCGCTATATACCTCCCCCACTCCCAGGTTAGAAACAACTTAGTCCTTTTTACTGTTGACAGAGAAATTTTAAAAAGCTTTTGATTAGTTCTGAAGGCAACTTCTACATTTTTAGCACCTGTATTTTCTAGAAGAGTGTGGGGTTTTTTTACTTCAGGCAGAACAGGTTTACAAGCTGCAGTAGCTGAATTCCTTAAAGATGCTTTGCAGACAGTTCTTCAAAGATCTGTGACTTCAGCAGAAGGAGCTTTCCTGAGGCAGCCAACTTTACAATTGCTTTACAAAGAAAGAATATTGCCATCTTGACATTTATCAGTAGTAAAAAGTATGTCTCAGGGAGGAAAATATTGTGACAGAGTTCAATCTGCTCAGCATTCAAATGACAGAGATTTTACAAGTGTTTACAGTTTATCAAGAGTAAAGGTTCTGCAGACTTTAAGAAGACTTGCATTGCTAAATAACCAAGTAACTGTTGGAAATTTCACCCTAATGATTCTTGAGGATGGTCCTTGTGAGAAAGCACTTCAGGAGACTGGAACACATGTTACAATACAGTTGCCTGTTCTTGCTCCTAACAATTCTCTTCAGCCACTGTGCAGAAGATGTACAAGCCCTTGGCAGGCATGGCTGAAGGTCTTCCTGTACATGGCACTCAATTTGGTGTCTTGGTTCTATTTTCTTTCTTTTCACAGATCTACAGAAATCTGTGTAACTGACATATGAACAAGTTATGCAGCTTGGAAGATGTGAAAAAGAAATGTAACAATGCTTGTTAATCAACCAGGATTTATTTACTATGATGATATGACAAGACTGTGTTAGATAGAGTGATTTTGTTTGTCTTTAATAATGACCTAGAAGTAATAATATACTAATAAAAGTTCAGTTTTCATTGTGAAAGGTATTCTTCTGTAAATCCTGTGAGCTGAATAATTGCCTCTGTAGTAGTAAGCCAGGACAGAAATATACAGTAACCCAAGTGTCTCAGGCTGTACACAAACACACATACCCTTGCACACATGCACGTCTTTCTTTCTTAGAAATCCAAAACTTAAATTCCTAAACTGAAAAGAATGTTATAATCAAAGAAATACTGAAAGGAGTACAAAGCCCCAACAATCTACCTTGAAAAAAACCTGATATTTAAAAGACACAATATATCAAGACATAAAAACTTTGCAGAGGCTATGCTTCACCCTCAGAGAATGCATATTGTCAGCTATAAAATGTCATTTATCTCAAACCAACACATAAAGTTTCTTACCATGAATACAGAGGTGTTTATCCTTTGTTATAGGACAACTTGTTAAGATGCATGAAGTTGTTACTCCAGCTAGAAGAGATATGCTTCATTTTGCACATAGAATATATATAAAGAGAACAGTGAGGCCACTTCCTTTGACAGTTAAAGTTGGTCTAGAAATAGCAAAAAATCCTGTCTGTATCTCTGGATTTCTTATCTCAATCTCTGGACAGATTTCTGTGTGAAAATTGATATAAAGCTTTTCCTTAGATTCTTTTTTAGCTATTCCAAGTTTTCCTCACAATATGTGAGCATTGCATTTAAAATTATGAAGTTTTCTAAGCAAAGGATTTCAATGAATAGGATGAAAAACATATGAGTGCAATTTGCCTGGTACCTATAGCCCATTATCTGAAAGATCTTATGTCTTTGACATAATAGACAATGTTATGTCTTTGACATAATAGACAATGAACTTCCTTCTGCTTTTAGTTACCCTCATATAAATCTGGAGTAACACCTTTGGAATCTGAGATGAGTTCTGCCTCAGTCTCTCTTCAGATGCTGGACCACAGCCAATCTTTTTACTTTGAGTAACTGCCTCCAATGTTGGGATTGTATTCACAAGTGATCCTTAGAAAGCACGGCTCTAAACTTTGGGAAATGCTGGACAGCTAAAGTCCATGTTACATTGACCTAAAGTGTAGCCCACAGCTTTAAGGAAATATATCTAACTGTGTGTCCTGTGCAAGCAGCTGAGGAGGAGGCGTGCCTGCACAGGCTCTGCAGCTTGCAGCCTGTCTGGAATGAGAGGCTGCTCCTGCCTAAAAAGAGGCAGCGTCCTTCTGCTCTTCCCTTTTCACATGTCTTGGTTTTAAACATACTAAAGTGAAATTAAGAAATGTATCACGAGCATGTAGAGCTTTGGACAACATTGTTAGCCACTGCAGGTGATTGCACATTTCATTTATTCATTCATTCTCTCTGCTGAGAGGTGACAAGTCACACTTTTCACACATAAGCTCAGTTCTGTGCTTTTGAAACCATGCTGTAAACCAGGTGAATAAAGTAATCCAGATTAAAATGAAACTGGATAAAGTACTAGAAACAGAAGTTTTAGAGTCATAATTTTACTGCCAAATTATTTCATAACAAGCAACAGATTTCTGTAAATTTTTGCAGAATCTACCATTTTGCAACTAGCTCTTTGAGAAATATCTATGATGTATAAGTCCACTGATATCTGCAGGTCAAAAATTATCCTGTAGGGAACTGACTAGACAGAGATCTAACAAAATGTTTGAAGCTCCTCATGTCAGGATCAGAAACATCCTTCTGGCCTTTCTTGTGCATGTGTCTGGAAGTGTATGTGCTAAGTTCCTCTCCATGATTGCTTATTTTTGTGGGAAAAAAATCACACATCAGCATAATTTTCTAGTCATGTGAATTTTGACATTTCCTGTTTTATTAGGAATATTTCTTGTCTTTACTTATACACCAGGTCAGAAATGTCTTTTCTTGCATTTAAGGGACAAATGCACAGGAACTGCATTTCCAACTGTTTAACAACTCATGTGTAATGTGTTTCTCTTTTCAACAATTCCCACCACTCCGCTCACAGTTTCATTAATTTTTCAGGCGAAGTTTTGCTGATATGTGGGTAAAGGACTGAAAACATTGTAAAATATTACACTGTATAATTTCTCCACTACAAGCTGCTGTTGGAGTAATTTACTTGGTGTTAGTACAACATCACTCCACACCCCAAAAAGTGAAGGAAAAATCCCATTTCTGGAGACAAGAGCTGGTAAAGCAGTTCTGTACTAGCTCAGACAGGCTTTTCCAAAACAAACCTAACAATAATATTAAAAATTAAAAGGGTCAAATTCTCTAGAGAGCTTTATTTCACAAAGGGAACTGAAAGACTTTTGAGCTTCTATTTTGGGAAGCAAAGGGAAAAAAAGTAAGGTAATAAAACTGAAAACGTCACATTTGAATTGATAATGATTAAAAAAGAAATAAAGGCCTTTTTGCCATCCAAATCATGTTAAAGCAAGATTTGGAAGGATCTGAAGTTGTGTGGGTGACAGGGGCTGCCTTGCAGCGCAGGACAGTGCTCCCATTGGAAATCAGCTGCCAGGCCCACTGGCTAGTTGGTCTGGAAGCATTTACCTGTAATTAGAAATCATTACAGCTTGAAATAGTACTTAAAACAAAAGTAATTTTCTATGAAGCAATCCATGTCTTCAATCCTTCTAGGCTTGTCAGAATCACTGAGCCTAATTCTGACATCCACATGTATCCTAATTTATACAGAATTGTGAAGAAAGAACAGAGATTTAGCCTCAAAATGTTGCCTTAAGCCCTAAACTACCTGTTGAGACTGAATCTCTCCGGAAAAAAAAAGACTTAATTCTATCTACTTCATTATGTTCTGAATGAGGCCCAAAGGACTGCACATTTTAAATGTAAGAATATACCTCTATTTTTCACCATACATGCACCTGCCATGGAAACCTGAGTTACTTCCACTTAAGAAGGCAGCAGTTCCCCCAAAATACAGTCAAATAACAGTAACTTGCAATTCATAACGAGCAGACCAGTGACTGAAGGGGACAGAGAAATGCTGCATGGAATATTCTGGGACCAAGGTTATGCTCATGGCATGAGGGAAGTGCTGAGTTTTCCAACACCTTGCAGTTAAGAAACATGGTGAAGAATTGGCTTTGTCCCCCCAAAATATCTAAACCTTGAGGAAAGACTTGCTGCACAGCTGTCTTCTCAATGACTGAGATAAATGCTCTGTGTGCCAAAGCTTTGGTGTCTGTAGTGCTTGTGGTGGAGAAAAAACCCAGACCACTCAATTTAAAATATTGTTGAGAGATAATTTAATAAAGAAATCCTGACTGGGGCAGTCCATGAACTGCTCAATACTGGAAGATTTTTTTATTTTGTATAATATAAAAACCAGAGCTGAATGGCAGATGTGCGTGTGCCTTGGCAGCACTATTAAAATCTTCCAGTGAGTTTGGGGAGGTTTTCAGTTTTGATGTGGGCATGGTTTCCCTTGGGCCTTCCTAATGCTTCCCAGGTGAGGTCATCCCTGCTGCCCACCTGGGAAAGCAGCAGTGGGGTCACTGTGCTCCCATGCCCAGGGCTGCTGCACAGATGGGGGCTGCTGGATGCTAAAAGGCTGCATTACCTGCCCCAGTCACAGTGCAGCCCGATTACTGCGGGGTGCTGGGCTCTTTGTCAATTAGAGTGGCAGCAATGGCAAGCAGCAGCTGTGACAGATGGCCGGGCTCCAGCCACCTTGTGGGCAATGGGATCAGAGCCAATGCAAATCTTTTCTTCCCTCTTAAAAAAAAAAAAAAAAAGGAAAAAGACTCTCAAACCCCAACACAGTTGACAGTCAGTTGCAACGTATAAGAGGGAAGTATCATATCTACAAAGCCAGTATTTATCTGTTCTCTATTAACCCTTACTTTCAGCTTTTTGAAGTCAAGATTTTGTTTATTTATTACTTACTTCAAGCATGTTTTAGCAGGATGTTCAACCCAAAAGACAGTTTACATTAAACCTTTGTTCTGAGGGGATCTTACAAGATGCTTCGCTCATAACAACCAGTTTAACCCAGCTGTTAGATTCTTAATTGGAGAATTTTTTCTCCCAGAACTGTACCAGCTTGGTTTCTGAACACAGCACATTAAAATAAACCTAAGACTGAACTTATTATCTCTGATGAAATCCAATTCTGTTTATTAGCTTAAGGTGATATTTACCCTGTGTTAAAAACTGGAATCAAAGCACCCTTCCTAATCTCATCTGGACAAGAGTCAAAGTTCTCTCCAAAGGGCTTACACTGCTTTATTTCCAGGTGATTTGGGGTGTTGAGCACCTCTTCGTTCCTCTCTAGGTTCAACCACAGCCAGTATAATGTGCTCTTAAAGGCACCAAGGAAATGCCTCAAACTCTATCTCAGTAACCAGTAGGGAGCAATCAACAGAAATGCAGCCAACATGGGCCACATCTTGACAGCATTTCTGTACCAAATTACTTCCTGCACAATTCAGGCTGTGACCTCAAACCGCAGCATGGTACAGTCTGGTCAGATCTGTGCTTGAGGTTTATTCACAGCACGTGTGGGACAGCAGTAGCAAAAGCATATCTTTCTGAGGTGAGAGGGAATACACAAACAGGAGTGGTGGTGTCCCATCAGAGGAAGGGGCCTCCTGTTTCATCCACAGCCACTGTAAAAAGACAAGTGAGGGATAGTTTAGAAATCGTGGGAAGATTGTTTGAGGCTGGATAAAAGTTGTCAGGTAGTAGGTATAAAAAATAAGAGGAAAGC
>VZRH01002609.1:531493-551773 GCA_013397555.1 Urocynchramus pylzowi
TGTGAGAGAGAAAGAAAAAAAAAAAAAAAAAAAAAAAAAAAAAAAAAAAAAAAAAAAAAAAAAGAGTGGTTTACTTTCATGCTAGCTTTAAACTAGGCCCCCTGTAAGTGCTAGGACAAATGGATTTTCCCTTTAAGATACAAGCAGCCAACCAGAGATTTCCACCCAAAAGACAAAGCTATCCAGAACAAAGGAAATCTGTTTTCATAGAAGAGAAAAGTTGAGGTAGGCTAAACATGAACAGAGCTAACAGGATGTGGGCACACAAAATTAGAGCAATATATCACAAATGAAGAATTACAAAACAGGCTTTCATCAAATACTGAAAAAGAAAAGGAGAGGAAAAAATTTAAGCAAAGAAAGCCCCAGTAGCATTACTAATTACTATATATATTGTTACTTATATTATAAGGGTGTCTTGAGGCCCCTATCTACAGTTAAAATTTAAGCTTCAGTTATGAGCTGTTGTGTGTCTTGTCAGTTAATGCCCCGAAGGCAGTGAGAGAAGGGGAAAAAAATTTAATCTCTGGTTGTTAATAGTGTTGGCAGTGAGTGAAGTCTTAGGACAACAAAAAGGATTTTTTAAAAGTTTGTTTGTTTTTGTTACTATTAATTCAAGCTTTGTGATAAATTTTTGCTAATAATAAAGTAATTTCCTCAAGCTGAAATCAAGAGTGGAAAAGCAGCTTAATGAGCTCTTACTGCTTAGTATTTGTGCTGCAAAGGTTTGATTGACTTACTCAATGTTCATCTTATTAATGAAATAAATAAATAAAATAAAACCAGGTTGTTATCCTATTATATTATAGCTTTTATTGTTTGTCTATGGGGAAAGAAAAAGCTTTTTTTTTTGCTTAACCTTTGGTGCAGAGCTTGTTTTTTTTTGAGAATGGCAGAACAACTTTTCTTCTCAAGTATTCTTAGAATTCAGCTTAGTCTACCAAAACCATAATTACAGGTGGTAAATTCTCAGCAATCTGAAATCAGTGATATATGCAGAGTAGATGATCCCTTATAGCTTTATTTCTGTTTTTCTATGGACTATTCTAGTCACAGTGCACACTGTGAGCAGCTGCTGTACCCTTTCTCAAAAACTCCAGAAGATTCTTGTATTCCAGGTAGGCAGAAAAAGACAGAGATGAGAGGGTGAGAGAGCACCTGCTGTTTGGGTTTTTCAGGCAAAGACTTGATACACAAAGAGAATAAAGGAAACTTCTGTGGTTACACAAGCAACATGAGCAAAACAGGAAAAGAAATGCAGTTCTTCCAGGTTCCTTGCGGGCATCCTGATCATATAATCACTTCTCATATTTTGAAGGACAAGCAGGTCAAATAGTGAGTGAACAATGTAAAACCTCTAAAGAGAAGTGACTATTTGCATTTACTTGTATGGACTGTGCCTCATTTCTCATCAAGAGACATATAAAATTATTTTAAGAAAAATAAAAACACTGATAAAATAAATTGATATTTTACTGATAAAAATAAATTGTTCTAAAATGTAAACTTACAGAGTGGCTTTGGAAGCAGTTTCCTGTATCAGGTAAGAACTAGATCAGAAATCTTTTCCTTACCTACAAATAATAATAATAATGCTCTTTACTTCATTGAAATACTGAAAGACAAATTATTACTTTGAAATGTATTGTTAAAAATGCTAACAAGTTTTTTTCATAATTATTATTCATTCTACTTTGCAATCAAACTTCTGATAATGTACTTTGCAATAATTTTAGATGTATCAAGGAAGTTCTCCATTGACTAGTTATATCACATCTGCAGTTTTAGGCAGAACAGAAGTTGAAATCTTTACAAAGGTAAAAGTCAGATTTAAAATTAAAAGATACTTTCAACATTAAACAGGTGAATAACTTCACACATGAGAACCATTCCATTTGGCACTATTCATGTGTAAAATCACATATCATTATGCTGGAGCTTAATCCTGCTAATCCTTATTTCGGGCTGGGTCACACTGCTAATTTTTAAGACTCTTCATCCATTTCAATAGATATTTCTGGTTATGATGAAATAGAGCTCATTATGTAAAAAATGTTGTCAAGAAAACCTCTCAGTCCCTCTCTTTGACAATAAATAGGTAGATAAATCAATAGACAATTTAGTAGTTAATTGATACAGACAATATACAAATTAATAACCACACTGCAGCAATGAAAAAAAAAAAAAAAAAGGAGGCAAGCCTGCTTTTTTATAGAAGGCATTCTGTGGCTCTTTATTAACTTGCAGCTTCTGCAATATCTTGTATACTGTTGACATTCCTTAGCTTGGGCTAACAGTAACATGATTACAGTGCTCCCATCACACCCTTCACTAGCTCAGTCAACTCTATTCATGTGTTGCACACCTGTGCATATTTGCAGTCCATTTAACTGTGCTGTGAGAAATATTAGCTTTCAAGGTGGACTCAGGAGATATTTTCCCCCCATGCTTTTTGTACTTCACAAGTACTAAAGAAATAGTTAGGAAGTCATAGGCCCTTCAACTTGCATAATTCTAATATTTGATGCTATCATGGTATTGTATCAATTTCACTTCTTCAAATGGGTAGGGATGGAAATACATCAACAACAACCATCCCCTCCCTGGCCCCCCCAGGCAGTCTCTGGATCTTCTCTCAGCTGTGCCAAATGGTCTAATGAGAGGCAGAATTTCTTCCTCTCGTATCTGAGATTATTATTATGTATAATAATAAATTACCACCCTGAATGCTCAAGTCTCATAGGAGCATCCTAGTACCACAGGGAGACAAAACTTTCTATGTCTATACATTTCAAAATTGTACCAAGAACCATGGGGAGTTGTTTAAGGAAATGATGAGATCATTAATGACATAAATTAATAATTTATGTTAACTTTTTTTACATACGCTTCAAATATCTGTATTTGGTTATGGCAGATGAAATGCAGTGTATTTATCTTCTAGTACTAAAGCCCTCATCTACACAGAGAACTCAGTGGCTACAGGGGGTGTCACTATCTGCAATCTATTGCAGTTTGCACTTAAATGCAAAACACTTTTTTTCTTAATGTCTGGATGTCCTGCTGTAAAAATATGGTGGTCCTGGAAGTGTTTGTGTATAGTCACACATGAGAGGTATTTTGACAGTTATCTGTCTGTTTTACTGACACAATGGGCAAATTCAGCAAAATTTAATCCCAGAGTTGAATTAAGATTGAGGCTGACCTGAAGCCTGTCATCTGACTGCTGTAGTTCTAGCCTCTTCCATCATTATTTGTTTGATTTGAATGAGTACCACTGCAATTCCAATTTAACTAGAAATTTACCCCAGTTAAACCAAGAAAAAGTGCGTTTTTTTGGTTTTGGGTTTTTTTTCTTTTTTTTTTTTTTGCACGTGTGGGTAACAATTATTCTCTAAGACAAGCTACTTTCTCCTGGCCACTAGAACAGTCATAATTATTCAGAACTAAAAGAAAGTTAGTGAGCAGGTAAGATTACTTAAAGTAATCTTGTACATAAAATACCTACATGTATTACGGATGCTGTTTAGGTGTCAGTGCTGGAGGAAACAAAATTTCAACTTAAGCTTTGGGTCAACTGGTAAATTTAAAACTACTTTGAACAGAAGAACAACAAACAATTGGTAACATCCTCTCTCAAGTGTTTGGTGAATTCTCCTTTCTCATGTTAATTCTCAAACAGCTAAGGAAGATATGCAAAAGCCCTAATTCGTGTTTCAAAGACTTGCCCTTATCTGTTTCCTCATTTGTGGAAAGCTTTTCCTCATAAAAACCTTTGTGGTTTTTATTATTTTATCTTTTATCTTATTTATTATTTTATCTTTTATTACATCTTATTTCACCATTAGGGGATGCTGTGAGTGGATTTACTATTGAATGTACAAAAGTGGAGAATTAAAGGTCTAAGTCCTGCATGACAAGCATGGAGAAAATCTGCAAGGTAGCAGCTCCTGAGTAGTGAATGGACTCCCCCTTTTCTTCCATTCACAGAAAGCAGTGAAATTCATAAAGACTTTTAAAACAAGGTCTTTATAATTTTAATATGAGTGGAAAAGAAAATAGAATATAGGCATTAATTCATCAAGTCGGTATTTCACTAAATGAACAGATAAATCTTTTAGTATTGCCATTTCACTGAATCATACCATAAAGTCACCAAAAACATTGTTAGATTACTGCAGTGGAGGCAGTTTTAAATAACAGCTCTGAGAAACAAAAAATAAGAAGAACTGATACAAAATTAATTATTTGCACAAAAACCCTCCCAACAGCAGCCTACTTTCATTTTGCCTTGAGTTGGTAAAATGGTTATAGAACTCGAAACAAGACAGTACAGAAATGGTCTGTTTTTTCTTCTGAGATAATGACTGAAACACAACCACACCTGTAAGTTTTAGGGAACAGAGGTTCTACAATTACTCAAGGGAGAATCATGTTTCAACCCTTCTATGTCTAGACCACTTATTTCTGACAATGAGATGATGAAAATGAACTCAAAAAACCAAATTGAAAATTATTAATTTTTTCACTGCAAATTTGTAAAATTACCTTAAAGATGCTGAAAACATAAAAGCTTAAAAAATTAACTATTCAATTGTGCCTAGTCAAATTTAAAAGGTGTTAAAGAGAAAATTCTTTTAAAGACTCTTTTTCATAAAGAATCTGTGTGCTGTTCTGAACAGAAGTGAGGTCACAGGGTATATTATTTTGAACTATCTATAAGTAAGATTTTGTTATAACTCAGTCACTGGAAAGATTTTGAAATATTTGTGTTGCTATAAGATATGGACAAACAGAAATGGTGTAATGTAGTTAAAGAATTTTCAGATTAGTTTAACAACTTTTATATGTGTGAGACTAAGCCATCCCTCAGATCCTTTCCTTCACAGTCACTGATGTAACTCAAATATATCCCTAATAAATTGATTATATATATATATATCCCTAATAAATGGATTAATTGCTAATCATACATACAACATCATAGTCATGTTTGGGAATTCTGCCAATCACTTTTCACATTTTTAAAATGAAATTCAATTATATATCTACAGCAGAATTTTAAAACAATTTTACTGTGTTCTAAAACATATAGCTAATTGCTTAATGAAAGAAATACCTTAAACATTTAAAACCTGGTTTTAAATCCCCAGGGCTGGATGCAGCACTGCAGGTGGGGTCTCAGCAGGGCAGAGCAGAGGGGCAGAATCCCCTCCCCACACTGCTCTGGATGCAGCCCAGGACACGTTTGGCTTTCCAGGCTGTGAGGGCACATGGCTGGGTCATGTCCAGCCTTCACCCCCCTCACACCCTCAAATCCTTCTCAGCAGGGCTGCTCTGGATCTGTTCACCCCAGCCTGTGCTGACACCAGGCATTGCCCTGACCCAGGTGCAGCACCTTGCTTGTGGTCTTGTTAAACCTCAGGGTTTAACAAGAGATTTCCATGGGCCATTTCAGCTTGTCCAGTTCCCTCTGGATGGCATCCTGTCCTTAGGAGTGTCACTGCACCACAGCTTGGTGTCATCTGCAAATTTGCTGAGGGTGCACCTGGTCCCTTTGTCTATGTCATTAATGCAGATATTAAATAACACTGGCCCCAGTGTGGACCCCTAAGGGACAACACTTGTCACTGATGTCCATCAGGACTCTGGGCCATTGACTACTACTCTGGATGCTTCTGGGAGGATCTCTGCCATGATCATCCCAGGAACAGAGGTGAAACTGTCAGGTTAGAAGTCCCCAGGATTCTCCTTTCTACCCTTTTTAAAGATGGATAAAATGTTTTGCTTAACACCTTAAGGTGACTCAGTTAAATCTCCTTAAACAAAGGTAATTTGTGGTCATCTTATATTATGTTTATAATGTGGGAGCATACATCAGAGATAGTCATCTGAAGATTCTTTTAGAGTGAATGGATTTTGGACCATGTTAAATTCATCAAATACAGAAGTCTTGGGGTAACCTGTGCCATGCCTTGGGATCCATTTATTGTATTGATTCAATCTCCAGTTACTGCTTCAGCAGCCTCACACGACTGACTCCTGTTTTAGTGGCTACATTGTGAGCAAGCATGGCTAGGGATGTGACTCTCACCTCTACTGTCTGTACCCAAAGTTCTGTTTAAATCATTGGTAAATTTGCCATGAAAAGTGAGTACTTTGGTTTACTTCCACACACAAAGAAAAATGTCTCTCCATTTCTCTACAGGTTTAGTGTTAGAAGCAGAATTCCATTGAAAAGTGTCTTGATGCCTGAGTCCTGGTAATTTCCCACAGAAATTCCCTATTCTATGGGTTTCTTGGTCCCACCATTGCTTAAGCCAAGTATCACTTCGTGCTGCATCTGGAGCTCCATGTCTCTTGAACTTCAGCAAAACACCCAATCAGAGATTGCCTAAATGTCTTCACCTCATGCAAACTCATTGTTCTCTTGCCAGCTAGGATCATAAATTATAATTTATTCCAATGTTAAATATATCCATTAGTCTCACAGTTAAGCAAGGCTGTAAAACAAAGAAGGAAAAAGAAAATCACTGAAAATCACATTGTTAAACTGGCAGGAAACCCAAACAGCTCCAAGCATGTGATACCATGAAATGAAAGAGAATAGCAATATAATTCACAACGAGTTTTCTCCAGCAAGACTGAATTTAACAGGAGCTATTGACAACTGCAGGAGAATAAAGCCTCCTAAAATTATCTATTTGATAATATTCAGAGAAATAGTACAAAAGCACCTGCCTGGGTTTTAAGAATGTCCTTGATATCATTTCAAGTGAAATCCATGGTAACAATTTAAGATAAATTATTCCTTTCCCCCTAAGCAATTCTGAACTATTAGATTCAGAAAAGCCCTGTTAGGTCAGAGTAAATGTCCTCAAATCCTGCCTTGGAGAGTGGCCAAAAACAAGGGAAGAGATTAAGAGCAGGGCAAAGCTGTAGCAATGCTTTTGCAGTGATTTAGTGCTAAGGGCCCTCCTGAGGAAAAATTATTGTCTTTGCATTTAACAAGTTCCAGTAGCCATTGCTTCCTTTAATGTATGCAAGTTTTTTTCCACACCATTTTTAATTTGAGAAAAATATAAAGAAAAAAATTCTGTATTGAATGCTTCAAGACACTCATGACTTTATATTTCTTTAGTTATGTTTCTATTTTAGCACTTTCTGTCTTTTTTTAATAGGTCTTAGTCCCTCTATTCTTTCTTTATTCAGAAGTTAGTGCATAATTTTGACGTTCTTTCTGGGTTTTTTTCTGTATATTTTCCAGTCAATCCATACATTTTTAAGTCAAAGGAACCAGCTGTTGAAAAAGGACATGCATCTATGCTAGACCATATGCTAGACTTATTCTCTGTTTCACTCTTTTTGCCCTAATAATTTTTAACATTTGGCTAGGATTTATTTGGTCACTGATGAGTATTAATCTAATGTTTGAATGGAATTATTATAAGGTGTGTGTCGATATATAGATATATATAATATCAATAAAATTTGTATAAAATATATCATTATAAAGCAAAACCTATACATTTTAAAATATATGTATGTGTATATATATCTCAATATTTGCTAATATTACTTATTTTAGTTGCCCATTTTTAATGCCTTCCCAGGAGCATTTCTCAGCATTAGTTTTTATATTGATTTTCCTCAGCCAAAAAGGAATGCTGGATACTTTTGTGCAGCAATACAAAGCAGAGACCAAAGCCATCTCTCCCTCTCCACTGGCTGCAGGAAAAATTGATGTAGATTAAAACCCTAATTTAGCTGATGTCTGAAACTGTGTAACATGAAAACCACTATCGTCCGTGGTGTGCTGATGGATGAAGATTCCTTTGTTTGCTAGAAAAGCACTTCAATACTTCTCACAGCACATCTGCAGATGTAGGATTAAAGCTATGTCAAACTGTAACAGAAAGTGTAAGTGCAAAGCCTAAGTGGGCTTCTCTGCATAGTTTACACAATGCTTGGTTAAAATCCCTCTCTCCATCTCAGCTTAAGTAATACAGTATTTCAACCTCAGTCCCTTGTTAATATTTTAAAAATTTCCCTTGCTTCCCTGAGACATCTAATATAGTTATCTTTGACCTATTGATTTGCCTTATCTATATCAAGTATTGTTCTTGATGCTTGAGTAGTCTTGTTCAAATCAATAAAGGTAAAGGTGGCATAATCTGCCTATAAATGAAAGATGTCCTTGCATATTGTATGCTCTGTCATGTTGGCTATGTAAACTTTTTCTAATTTCACAAAGAAATTAGGAATGCATTTTAATGGAAATCCCATGCAAGAGCCAGTTTTGCCTGTAAATATATTTTTTTCATAAAACTTAAAGGGTCTTGATATTATCTAGCACAATCTTTTGGTATTATCTAGCACTATCTGTATGACAGGGCTTAACAAATCAGCTGTGTTAAGTTTCAACTTAGTGTTGATACATAAGCATCTGATTCATGCTTCAAAAATAAGTTATGGTGCATTTGAACTCTGTTCATTTTATTACACTTTGAAGTACTTTCAACACTAGTGACAAACAGAGTTGAAAAAGAGCTGCCTGGAATCTATGCAAGGTCAGATAACCTCCCTGTGATTTAGTTTTTAAAAACATGTGAAATACATAGAGAAGTGCTCTCTGGCTGAGAGAATTTTATGATTTCTTTATTATAGCTAAAATTACTTCTGCTTTTATAATCTAAAATGTATGGCAAGATAGCTTTTATTTAATGAGAAGCTTTAACATCTCAGAAGTCAAGAAAACATGTAGCAAAATGTGATAATTTTACAGCCATGTTATCAAAAGGCAAGTGTTTGTTGAAGTCAGACTGTGGAGGAAGAATCATCTATAGCAAAGGTGTCACAGCCTGTCAACAAACTGTGAAATCAGAGAAATTTCCCAGATAAACTGAGTTCATTTGAGAATTGAAGCCTCAAGTCTGAAATTGTGTAGCCTGCAATAAAACAGACTGCCCTCCTCCTCAGGGCTTCCTATTTCCTACCACAGGTCAGCATGAATTTCAATTTTGCTAAAATTTCACTTCAGCAAAAGCAGCAGGGTTTTGGAGTGCTTTTTGATCCTACAGGCAAGAAACAGGGTGAAAGAGCAGTGGCAGCACTTGGTGGTATAATACTTAGAGCAAAAAGATGTCTCAAGATTCTGCTGCATGCTCATTTTCTGTCTTCCTTCTGGTTCTTATCCCTTTCCTGAATTCTCGTGTGTCTAAATGCCATTTTCCTGTTTGCATGCTTGACAGAAATTCTCCTATTAAAGAGAGAGAAAAATTGCCAAACCTGTTCAAGAAATCTTACATTGCCTTGGATTGAACCTATGAGTTACCCATTCCTGTTTTCTCAGAAAGAAACTCAGGGGTATGAATTAATCCATTATTCCAAGGATACCCTCCAGGAGGGTGGTTCTGCTTGCTCTCAAATCCTTCCCTAGCAACAGCAAATTTAAATTGTCAGCCACATGCTTATCCCAGGCAGGAAAGAACAACAATAGAGATGGCAGTAGAAGAGTCTGGGTTACAAACAAAACACAGAGGATATCTGTGATTGCAGGAATCTGCACTGAGAGAGTGGGTGATGATCTTCAGGTAATGGGAATGCTTTGGATGAATAAGTAAAATCTTGGGCTGGTATTGTGGCTTCACAATGTTCAGGATTATTAAGAACATCCTCGACTAAGCTTTTAGTAGATATAATTTCTTCATGCACATATTGTTGTATTAGAAAAGGAAACATTTTATAAGCTATTAATTTATTTTACATTACAGATATGCATGTGTATAGATTATTTTAGCAGTGTAGCAATGGTTACATGCTATGGAGAGAGCAGGTTAAAAGACTGGGCTCACAAGTGTACCAAGAGCAGCAATCTTGTATCATTTGGATCCTCTTAGAGCTAGATTCAGATAATATTGGCAGTAAGAGGTACTTTATTTATAATACAGGTAATAAAGTTGGGTTTTTTTTCTGTGTTATGATCCCTAGATCCATAACAATTGACAAATTCATCAATTGTATGAGGAGTTTTCAGCTGCATCTTGCACAAATAGGCTCATATCAAATTTCAGTATAACTCATCAAACATGAAAAGATTTTATTATCTTTATAATTAATAACTGCTCCAGTGCTTTCAGTATTTGGGAGGTTAATCTTACTTGAAGCTTTTGATTAAAAACCCAGATCCACTGTGGACTCTACATCTGTTTTAAATAGCAACAACATTGTTTCAAAGAAGTGGATAATTTTTTGTGTGCAATACAGATTAGAGATTCCTTAAGTCATTGTCCCATGAGGTTATCTGTGGCTGACTCTTTTCAAAAAATTTTTATAGAGTAACAAAGCTTTGTCAGTCAAACTGTATTTGCTCTACAAGATTGTAAATAAATAATTACCTTCTAGACCTTAGAAGTATATGGCTGGACGTTAGATATCAGGCCTGGTTTTTATTTTACTATGACAAACTAGCTTTGAAGCTCTTCAGTGTCCTATTAAGACACAATTCTACCAGTAACATATAATTATTTGTTTACTTTGTCCACCCAGTCTGCTTTTCCCAAAGATAATGATGACATACCTTCAATTCCAGTACCAACTTCTTAGTTTGCTTTACGAACCGCGATAGGGATGACCATTAATGGCACAGAAAACAAAGTTCAAGGCTTTGGAGTACATGGCTTTAGTAGAAAGTCAATCCTGATTATCTCATCAGTGAAATTGAATTAGAAACATTTTCTAATTGTATTCTAAGTGCACCTGTCAATAACCATAAGATCAGATGCTCTAAACTTGCATAGTGGATTTGACAATAATTAGATATCTGGTCTTCAAGAACTACTTTTATAAAGCAGATGTGAGGAGTTTTGGCCTCTGCCAATCAAAGTTATAAATCTCCTCAGGGCTGGCTAGGCAGGTTTGGAACAACACTGGTTGTCTTAGTATGTGTAACTGTCTAAAGCTACAGCATCTTTCCTTAAGTTAGAGTTTTAGCATCTAAAGTATACTTAGGAATATGCACGTAGTAAGGGATTTCAACATTTCTACAATCCACAACATCTTTAATAAATTTATTAGTTCCTGTTCCTTTTCATAATCATTCTGACTTTTAACATGCTTGAAACCTAATCCATGTCTAGGAAGTTTAGAAAACAATCTTTCTAAGAAAACACTTTCATCTGAAGTCAGGCATATAAAATTAAGAATGCTCAAATGTACGAAATGAATACTCCACCTTATTCACTATCTTGCCTCCAGTCATGGCCTGTAAAGATAATTTACAGGAAGAGGAAATATGTCTTAAGAACTAAATGAAACTTTCAGTTCTGCTCTGAGTGAAAGACAGTACCTGTTCTTCATTTTGTATCTATTTCTTGTTGCATTTTGCTGGAGGCATGATTTAGCTTTGAAAAACAGATTTTTTAATTAATTGTCTCAGTATCTTAATTCCACCTTGTTCAGAATGGGAAGATATAATGGGAAATTTCTGCGTCTCTCTTTGAAGAAGGTCAGGAGTTCACTTAAGCTCAAACAGACTGAGCATTTTGAGGCTCACAGGGGCCAGCAGCATGCACATGAATCATGCAGCTGATATTACCTCTCTCTGCCCCCACTAGAATGACTCACTGACAATGTGGTAGGGGGAAGGTAATGAGATGCTTAAAATTGTGTCTTTAAACAGACTGTAGCTATTCTGCTTCTGCACTTTACCTTTTCACATGAAGCTTCTTGGTATTTTAATATTGCTAGTATTCGTGGATATCCCCCACTTTTGTAACCTGTTCTTTCCACTTTTATGTCTAAGCATTACACAGAGAGTTTTAGAAAAGCGAGGAATAAGGCTCTGAAAGTATGGAATATTCTTTGCAAAAAATGAAAGAATTGGAATTGGAAGTGGGCTGTGCATTGGAATTATAGCAAGTAAGAACTGAATCCTGTAAAAGACCTACTTGCAGTGTTTAATGATTTTTTTTCTGTGCTGTGTTTTGTTGCACCTTGCCTACCTGTTTTACTATAACTGTACTCTGTATAACATCACCTAATCCTGTTCTTTGTCATACTTAGCTACCTTCTGTCTATGGCTATAGATCATTTAGGACTCTAAGCTTGCATAGCCTGTTGAACTCTCCTCTTACCTGAAATCATTCTATCCATACCTATGAAAAAGCACTGTCCAGTTGTTTATATCAGCTGTATCCTTCTTCAGCCTATCTTAGATTAACATTTTTCCCATATATATATATTTTAATTCAGAGAAACCTAGACTCCACAAACTATTGAAAAATAAGTAAGAAATATTCTAATAAGTAAGAAAATATTTCAGTGATGATTCTAGTAACTGAAACCTGTTGGGTTGTTAGTTGTTAAGCAGGTAGAAATTCAAGTTAAAGCAAATGAAGCCATATACAGTAGTCCAGCTGCAATTTATGCAGAGGAGTTGAAGTTATGGACTAAGATTTATGAAATATGTAAGGCTAATCATTACCTGCTGTATATATGTCACTGCATACCACAGACATATCTTGGTCACATCTCTTGTACTGGTTAAGGAGGGGTATCCTGTCTGGCTATACATAACCATCATTTGCCTTCTTGAATACTTATATCCTATTCACACTAATCTATGAAATATGCTGGGGGAGGTTTAAGTGGGATATTAGAGAAAGGTTCTTCACCCAGAGGGTGGCTGGGCCCTTTAAAAGGTTCCCCAGGGCAGTGGTCACAGCACCAGCCTGACAGAGTTTAAGAAGTATTTGGACACTACTCTCAGGCACATGGTGTGACTCCTGGAGTGTGCAAGGCCAGGAGGTGGACTTGACAATCCTTGTGGGTCCCTACCAACTCAACTTACTCTGTGATTCTGTGAGACAAGGTGGATTCTCCTTGTGTCACTCACCCAATCCTCCAGTGTGAGCTAAAGGGAGTTGCATAAATCATGTATGGAGCAATTGGTGAAATGGGCTTCATGTTTGTGTGTTTGTTTGTTTGCACCATTGACTCCAATGCTGCATATACTTAAAAAAGAGGTGTGTTTCAACTGCAAGTCAGATCTAAATCCTTAATGGGTTAAAATTACCTGAATAGGATTAGTATGCAGATCTGGCTCCAAAAAACTAGTAATTATTACACTATTTGTCTGATAAAGTTCCAAGCCTTCATCTGATCTCCACCATTTTATCTATATTTAGTTTGTTTTGGTGTGATTCTTTGAAGGAACAGACCCATAGTCACTGATTTATATACTTTCCTTGGGTGTAGCAAACCCCTTCATTGCCTTTTTTTTTCATTCTAGGGCACTGTGTAGCTTTATGCACAAGCCTCTGTACTCTGTGCACATTTGAATCTCAAAAAAAATTGTAAAAGAATGTCTGTTATGTTTGCACTTTTAATTTAACACTGGTTGGGATATCTGCCACTGCAGATAGGCACTTTTCTGTGCACTGGAAAACCCAATTAGGACTTGTTCTTAGTTTGATTATCAGTCAGAAACATGCATACAGAAATATTCATTAGAGACCTACTGAGAGCTGTGATAAAGCAGCAAACAGCTGAATTATAGAGTCTGTCAGTAACCCCTCTACAAATTTACATGTGCTTGGTAAAGGACAAGTAACAAAATATCTAAGATGTAGTTTGGAGCCTAGTGGAACTGAACTTTATTATGGTAGATGTTGTTCTGACTGTCTTCAGGAGGCTGGTAAGTGTTTCATGGCATGATATTGTGCACAAATGATAAATCACCATGCTAAAATGTTGCACCACCGTGCCATACACAGAGAGGTAACACATGTGTCAGCTGGAGATAGACTCTCAGTCACAGCCAAACCCAGCAATTTGAGGTTTGGAAACACAGTACATATTACAGAAGCTTGGACTCTAAATGTTTTTATGTTTAAAAGATGATGACTCGATTGACCCCACTTCCACATTTCCACAGTTCTATACAGTACCTAGAAAAAAAGGGAAGGAAAATAATTCCTCTTGGGTAATTTGCGTAAAATACTTCAGTTAATGTTAAATAGATATTATTTTTTAGCTTATAGAAATTTTACTACTGGCCTTAACTTCTAGCAACCTAACTTATTGGCTCTGCAACACATGATCTGAAATGATATTAAGTTTTCAATAGAATTGGGGAGGACATATGCATGGAACTATGATACCGGTCAGCTAACTAGATCAAAGTCTCTCAAACAGTTTATTTAAAAAGCACTTGGGAAATCTGGTTCCAATAATGACTTCAATGTGTTTTCCTTTCTAAACAGAAACAATATCACATTTGTAAATGGAAAAAATTACATTTGATCCCTTTATTGAATGTGGTATTTTAGTAACAGAGTTGTTCAAGATATATAAACTCCCATCTAAAATTAAATTATTTAAATAAATATTTTTTTAAAGTTAATAAGAATGCAGAATAAAAGGTCTGTTCAATATTCTCAATATGAAGCAGAACCATTGACACTGTATGGGCTGCTATAGTTCCCAAATTGAACAAAAACAGTAGTAGTGTGCAGTGTTTCTTCTGTGATTGAGTCTTATTCAGACTAGCATTAGTTATCAGTCTTTATTTCACAACATATATTGCATCATCAAGCTTAAAATAAACACATATTAAATCAGTTACTAAAAAAAATTGTTGAAATATCAGTATCAATTTCCCTGAGCCATGCTGGCTATGTGTGTGTTCAATAACTGTATAGTATGCTCTGATGAAGGATTAAAACCATCTCACTCTATGAAAATAAAAGAAAGACCCATGCCCATATGAATCACTTTAAAACATGCACAGCTCTTGAGCAGAGCAGAATAGTAAAATTCAAATATTTCCTTTTCAACATCTCAATAATTTTCTGATTGGGAACTATATACATATTTTTGGCATAGTAGCCCAAGATGCTTGACTGGCACATCTTACTTCAGTGCTTGTAAGTCTCACAAGCTGTGAAAGCATTTTTGCTTGGAATATGTTTCCCTGTCATTTAAGGTAATGCAGTTCTCCCCAAGTTACCAGACAAAGAGCAGATGCACAGAAGCTGTGTGTAGGTGTACATTAGCAGGTACAGGCCGAACTGAGCTTGGTCTTCCCATGCAAGTATTGGAATTGGAAATATGATGGGAAAAGGCACCAACGTAGGCGTCTGCATCGAAATTTTTGGTCCAGACGGTTCTAGCCACATGCTGCACCAGAGCTAACATACTGGGCTGAAAGTCTGGAGGCTGACTTCACAGCACAGGATGGGGCTGAAAGGATGGTTCAAACCTCCCCCTTTTCTGCCTGTGTGATCTTAACAATTCCCTTTTGCCTGGCCTGAATTTAACTCAGCTGTATGGAAAAAACATAGAGATGTTACCCAGCTTAAAATGTGCACAGCAAAGAAAAGCAATCAGTTTTCAATCAGGCCCCTTCTTCACCTCACTGTGCCTTGACATGTTTCCTTACACTGGTGCAAGATAAGTAATGGGGACTTGCAGCCATAGCAAGGTGGGTTGAGCTACTTTTCCTGATAGCACCAATTTAATGAGGCATAAAAAAGGAACACCATGCATATTATATTGGCATGGGTGTAGCACTGGACTGGCCCTGACCAGCTTGCCCAGGACTAGAAAAGATTCCTTTTAGACCAAGACCTAGAGCCTGAAGATGAAACCTTGTCTTTCCCATTTTTTTCCCCTCTGCTCTCAATGATCTTCACTCTGTTTTATATATCTGCTTTTTGGGAGATGTCATGACAACTTCTCCATATATAGTTGGAAATTAAGGAAAATTCATCTAGGAAAAGCACTTTTGATATGTGTTTAAATTTAAATGTTTTGCTGCAGAAAGATGGTCTCAGGTCTGTGGTCATTTGCTATCTTAAATCAAGAACTTCAGCTTTGATACAAAGTTCAAGCAATTTAAAAAGGTAGAAAAGGCCTGTTGGTTTATGTGAGTCTTGTTCTAAACAGCTCAGTTCTCCAGCACTTGGACCCATTTTTGAGTACATATTTAGAGCTTAGGAAAGTGACACATTGCATGTAAACTTCATGTACTACAAGTCTACCCCAAATTTAGTGACTACATTCAGTCTTCTTGTACAAAATAATCTTTCTGAGGATGTGCATTTATACATATACCTGATTACATGGGGCTTGAGTGGGACTGACATTATGGTTAAATATGTACAGTGTAGAATTTAACTTTTCTGTCCCAAACTGGGTGGGGTGATCCAGCTGCTGGAACCATATGGAGTCTGTAAGGATATTTGCAAACATAGTTGCTTACACACTAAGATAGTTCAAGTTTCTAGTATTTTAGTGTTCCTTAATTCCTACTCTGGTTTTATTTTCATTTTAAAGAATCATACACTTTTATAGAACAAATAGACACATGTTACATCTATATTAATACCGTATCATATATATTTTTTTCCAGATGACTTTTACTCCGAGAAATTCAACAAAGTTACAGCTGAATACCACATGAAAAATATTTAGCCTTGCAAGCACTATTTATATATCAAAAATCTTGATTAAAATCATGGGAGCACACTGCTGAGTAAAAACATCTGTCATTTCCCCTCCATCTACTTTTTTCCCTCCTTAAACAGTAACACCCACATTTCAAATGGCTGGAGAGTTTATTTAAGTCATGCTGAGCATATGGAAAGTCCCTGTACATCCACACAGACACAGAGATAGCAGGAAAACTCTGGGATGGAAAGCCCTAAAAGCACTAGAAACACTG
Source organism: Urocynchramus pylzowi (assembly GCA_013397555.1). Classification (NCBI taxonomy): domain Eukaryota; kingdom Metazoa; phylum Chordata; class Aves; order Passeriformes; family Fringillidae; genus Urocynchramus; species Urocynchramus pylzowi. Next base: position 548,220 of record VZRH01002609.1, read on the forward strand.
CAAAAAGAGTGAAAGAAAACCCAATCATTCTACGTCAGTGTTATACTAGATACAGTAGCTTTGGGGATATGTATTGAGTTTAGTTCTAGGAGATGACCTTTTCTCCTCTGACATTACTAAAGATTGTGAGATGGGTGAGCTGTCTTTCTCAAAATATATATTTATGCTTTGCTGACAATGCTGCTTTTCATGTTTAAAAATAAAAATGTTCCTTATAATAGGCATATAATTATTCATACTCTAGAGGCTTCAGACTCAGTATGTGGAATACTGGAGAAAAAAATGATAGTCTTCCCTGAATAGTTTATAATCTGCTCCATAAATCTGTCATTCAGTATAAATTCAAAAATCTAGCCAAAATTTTTACTCTTGTTTGAGCCTGTTTTTGCTTATGTTGCTTATATATTGATACTAAGCCTCCAACCTCTATGGACCTGCTCCTGATTTATAGCAGTGCACCTATAAAGGAACACATCATGTCAAAGGTCTGCTTGGATGAGCCAGGCTACTTGGATGAGTGAGAGCTGAGCCACAGCACAATGCCTGGAGTAATGGGAGGACTGATGGGGTAAAGCAGCAGCAGCAGCAGCAGCAACATCAAGAAGAATGGCAGAATGACAGACTGGGGTCTGCCTCTTCACTGATGGGCAGATGAAGCCTCCCTGCTTCCAGGACTCTAGGAATTTCCCATGATTTTTAAGGGGAAAATCTTCTTATCTTCAGCAACTGCATAATTCTTGATCAGACATTACAGGACACTTTTTTTTTTTTTTTTTTTCTCCAGAACACAGGGACCTGGCCTCCTGCCAGGTATGCATTATGTGCTGCTTCAGCCTTGGTCTATCTGGAGAATGAGACTGTGAAAAAAGTGTTATGCATATACTGCATAGCAGAGTTCCCACAGGACAGTGCAAATGATATGTATAACTGTGCTTCTAGGCCAGTTCTGCTTCAGAAATAGAGATTCTCCTCCCAATCTCCTTCTATAGTCTGCAAATTTTTAGGTTTCTCCTTTTAAAATTTTCTGATAAAAATTTTCTTTTTCCTTGATAACTGTATGACTACCTCCACATTTCCTGAAGTTGCAGAGGGCTCTGCAGGAGATGAAATCATCTCTCAGACACACAGAGGACTAGTTTGTTGTCTGGAGTGATTTAATCCAGTCCATTAAGAAAGAGGTGTAAATTTTGTAGTTGCACGTGCTAAAGTTTTAGGAATGCTACTGTTTCTATTACTAAATCTTGCATGATTAAGGTCAATAAAATCTCTACATTTCATAAGAAAGATATAGATGAAAATAAATTTAGACTGAATTGAGAGCAGTAATTAAGCTACATACATTGATTTCAAATATTTCTTAGCAAACCAGACGCAGTGAAAGAAAACTTTAGATTTAGACAAATGTTGGTGTTTCATAGATATGTCAGATATCAAGGTGTCTTCATCTTCCTAAAGTCTGCTGTGAAATTTCTATAAGCCTACTTGTTGAAGTTCATGGTTTTAGTCCCCACAAGTCGACTTCTTTTCCCTCCACAGCTGTTATACCATGATATCCACTGTTTGGAAAAGAATAGACACAGCTGGCTGTGTCTTCAGTGCTGTCATTGACCCTTACCCTATCCATTAATTGTCCATCACTGATGATATCTGGTCTCCTGCCTCCCCATCAAACACTTCCATATCCAGATGTGCCTAATCAGCTCTCAGAGACATGACTGATGAAAAGCCAGCCACAAGTGCAGGTCTAGGCCATGGCATGGCAAAGGAGTTGTTTGCAGTACAGATGATGTGTTGTCCACCTTAAGCAAACTCTCCAGCTGCAGTAGTTGGCATCTGTGATGCATTGAATCTGCAGAAGTGTAGGATGGAAGGGGAGGGAGTGGTAATTATTCTTTGAAAGATATTGGCAGGGAATGTGTTTTCTGTCTCAGAGTGAAAACTGAGGTGCTATAGAGTGAGCCACAGTGGAGAAGGAGATGCACAGCTGTCTGCACATTTGAACAGAACAAGCTGGTCCTGAGAAGAGTCTTCTGCCACCAGAGTGAAAATAAGTCAGTCTGAAACAAACACTTCTAAGGCACCCAGATTTCACTCCATTTTTATCCAAATGATAAAAAATTGCATCAAGTATAGTAAAAATCATCTAAGTATCCTTCCAAGACTACAACTCTATTGTCTAAGCTTCTTTTTTTAGAAAAACTCTGGCACAGACATGGCCCAGAAAAGCAAACAGGTTGTCCTCCAGTCTTTTTCCTAAGCAACTCTACAGACTTTTCCAAAGAAAATGAGTGATTTCTTTGGAATTCATGGTCAGTCAGCTTATCATTTGTTAATGCTTTGATAACACAGATGGCAAAAGATTTGCTGTAGCAAATAAATGGATCCTAGACCTGATCCTAGATGCTAAGAAACCTATGAGCACCTGAAGAAAAAACCTGCCTTACCTTGGCAGAAGGAATGTTTGGAGTCTGTATTTTTATCTGAAATCTTGGTACAACTAATATGCATATCCAATCACATGGTTATTCTTTGTTGCAGTCATTCTCTTTTTATCTTTTTTATTTTTTCTTGACTTCAGGGAAAAGAAAAGGGCCCAACAGGAGGAGGTGAGAAAAGGAGGGTGGAGAATGAGATAAGTAAAAGAATTGGTGAGTGTTTGTAAACTTGGAGGTTTGACCAGAGTATTTCTCATTGTGGATTTCAATTAATTTTATTTATAACCCTTATGAAAAAATTAGAGTTCAAATAAATGGACAGCTGCATTTCATAAATAGTGCCTCTTCTTACACCCATAAATTTAAATACAATTTTTTGCTAAATATCAAATAATTATTTGGGGAGGGAGTTGCCCTGCGGACTATGTAATTATCTACTTGTTCACAGCATTTTAGTTGTCAGCTGTTAGGTAATCTCACTTTGTTTCTTGTTCTATTCTTGCTTAATATTGAGTTGTTATTATCAAGCAGTTTAAGCAATTATTAAGCAAAATTCTTTAGCTAAGAATTATGAAAAAACTCTTTGCTTCCCAGACTAAATGGCTAATTTCACAGCTTGTTGTTGTAGTAAGACTGGAGAGGTATGTATCTTTCCCAGAGAAGACAGGGAATTGTGGGACTCACTAACAGACCTTAGGGAGCTGGACAAATTGGCAGTGTACAAAACAGTTGCTCTGAAAACAATCGTGTCTCTAAACCATCAATTCTCATTCATATGTAATGTCATGATCCTGCTTCTACTGAAATAATTGGTAAAGCCTTTCCTAATTCCACTGGGACTAAGATTGGTCTTTTGGGCTTCCCTTCTGCAAACAGGCATGCACATACTGAACAGACCTATTCACATGATTAAGTTAAGCATGCAAATAAGTCTTTTCACTTGCAGTTTGTACATTACTAATGTTTGGGAAATGGAAGAGCTCCTTTTCTTCCTGAAACCTTTGGGCTAAAAAATTCACTGTTTCCATTGAATGTAAGTAAAAGATATTTACTTATGAGCAGAAAACAGTCCCTTTTTTTTTTTTTTTTTTTTTTTTTTTTTTTTTGTTTGATTGGTTT
>VZRH01002609.1:551780-565576 GCA_013397555.1 Urocynchramus pylzowi
TTTTATGAGGAAAAAAAATTCCCTTTTTTTTTTTTTTTTTTTTTTTTCTGTGAGTGGGTTTATTTAAACTTCAGATATGAGAAACAGTGGTAACAAAGGGCCTTTGTCCCCACCCAAATTAGCTGCAGGAAGAATTTCATTAAGTTGCTTGCTGGTCGTGGCCCTGATCTTTCTAGATGGGTCTTGAAAATCCAGAAAACCCTCAAGTAAATATATAAATCAAGAAAAATATATTTAAGCACAATAATAAAAAAAATTCTACCAATATGACCAATTATTGACCAATATACCAATTATTCAAAAGTATTTGGTGAAAATTAATATCCTTGCAGGAACAGATAACATTTTTTAATATAAAGAGAATAATATAAAGAGAAAAAAAAAAGAAATTAAAATGATGAAAGGACTTCCTAGCTTTTATATCTCATGCTACATGATTCTTTTCTTACATCTCTGCTCACTAACCACTCTGAAAATGATTCACATCCCATTTTCTCACTTTGAAATCTGGTTAATTGTACATATTAAATTTCTTGAAGTATGTGAGAACTCTACCCACTAATCCCACTAAAATAGAAGGATTTATGGTAGCATTCCAAACCTTGAGTGAATGTCAATAACACCATTTTATCTAAGTAAATAAGGTTGTAAGGGATTTCCTTTTTATTTCCTGCTTTCTCGGAAATGTGCAATTCTTTTCTTTCAGCTGATAGACTGACAGATATTGGAGTGCCAAACCTGTGAGAATTAGTATGGCATTATTGCTGGAGAAAAGCTGTAATCAGGAGATACATCCTCTCAGCAATAGCTGGTGTAATTCTACCTGTTTTGATGGGGACTGAATTTGCCATGGCTGCTCTGCAGCCTCCACCTGCCTGTGAGCAGTGCCAGAGGGAGCAGCTGGCACAGAACTAAACCCTTCATTCCTGCTGTAAACCTACAGGGAGAGACCATGAGCTTAAACATGGACCTGTGTTCACAAACTCAGATGGGACATGAATTCTGGATTGTCCCTCCCAGTAAAGGCTTGTTGGTATGTTCTTTGTATATTTAATGTACACAGTATATAAAGGACTTGGGGCAGAGGATAAAATCCTCACTTCCCTCAAAGCACTTATATATGAGTCTGTGATTTCAGACTTTTCACATTTCCCCCCCTCTTTTCTATAGAAATTACTCTTGGACTCTTTTCTACAAGATGTTTAAGTTTCAGCCACTTTTTTTTTGTTGCCACGGTAACATATGTGATGTGAACAAATATTTTCCAAGATCACAAACTTCAGTATATTCAAAGATGGATTTTGGGTTGCTTCTGATCTAAAATATGTTTGGTCAGATTGGGCTAAGGATTTTTTTTATCTTTTTATGGGCTTTAGCATTGCCTGTAAAACTTTCAAAGTTTCTGATATTCACAACTTTGATCTGAACTTCAGATAAGATGTCCCAGGATGAGATGATAGATGTAGTTTGGGGTTTAGGAAATGGGGACTTATCCTCTAAATACATACAAATTTGTCTTGCTGACACAAATTGAGGTAACCCAATTTCCAAAAGTAGGAACAGACAGAGAATCAGATCAGCAGTTACTGAGGTTACTGTTTGTATTCTCACCTCCATAGCCCAGAGCGTGGACTTTGCTCTGTGGAGAGCCCGAGGTGCCTGGCTCAGTTTCCTAGGACATTAGCATTCCTGGTTCTCTGCTGGTGGCACAAGAAAGCTATTGCCTTATTTATTAAACACAGACTTTAAGAGACTTCTGGGAAAAGTGCTGTTGCCTGCAGAGTGTGTTGTGAATAGCCGTCCTCCCAGTGTTTCTGAACAAAACAGCCCTACACAGTTTCTAAGTTTCCAGAGTACTTCAGCTGATGACTTGAATGGCCTCACCTCTTGCTGTGCTTCTCTAGTCACTTAAACTCAGCTGCTGGTTGGGAACTGAAATAAGCCTTTAAGATACAATTGCAGCTCAGTTTACAAAGAAATTGCAGAGTGATAGGAGTCAAGGTGGATTATAAAAGATACTAGCTGCAGAACTTTGCTTCAGGAGAATTCTCAGTGCTGTTGAAAACTCTTCAGTAAGCAAAGAAAAAAGCCCAAAAAGAGTCAGAAGCAGCTTTTGATTGGGAAAGAAAACAAATTAATTATATGTAGAGAGAATTACCTTGGCTACCAAATGGATTATGCTTTTTCCAGTCTATTATGTCCCAACAGGTGGATTTCTCCAAAAGGCACCCAAGGCACACACATAGATGGATGAATTCCTGGGAGGGAGCTGAAAACAAGTGATTTGCCAGGTGCACCTCAGGATAAATAAGCCTTCCAAACCTGACTTGTTTCTTTGATTGCAAGTAAGCATAGAAGATTAAAGACAGCAGGTCTCAAACACTGATTTGTTATCCTCCAACTAAGAAGCTTAAGTTTCCCAAAGTGTCAAAGGCCTCTTGGGCTAAAATATTTGGTGCTGGAGCTTTCTGCTGTTATTAAAAACATGTGGTCTAAAGTCAGTCAAACCCCAAAAGGTTTGTCCAATTTTTAAAAGAAAGTTTTATAAGCTGTTGGCTTTCCATATGTAATTAACTGGATTGAGGATGCCTGATCAGTTTTTAGAGTTGAGAACTTTTTGAATGTCTGATAGAAAATAATTTAAAATTCTATTCTTAATTTTCAAGTTGTTAAGAGACAAGTTGGCCTTTTGTGCTTTACTTTTTTACATGCTTTCATTGAGGAATTTGTTAAAATACATGATAGTTTATATCTGGCCTTCATGATATAATTTTAGGGCCAAATTCAACTACTAAGAAAGCATCTGAAGACTCATATGTTGCTACAGGCATTGAATCAAGTTAATATGAATCAGTAAAAATCTACAGCATAGGAAGATGCTCTCTGTGTGTTTCTGATGCATCACATAAGCATACATTGCAATAATGTTGTTATAATTTGAGATCCATTCTATTATAATTCCATATCTGTTTATATTCTTTTAAGGGTTAGATTAGTTTGACAGAAAGTGTGCATGTTTGTATGAAGATATCTGAGCCACAGAAGATGATGTTTCATTCATATATTTATACACTTATGTGTATGCAGGTATATGTGCATGCACACAAACATTTTCACACTTGTTATTTTAAGACATTTAATTTTAATAGAACCTGTGTTTAATAGAATAACCTACTGGCCACCTACCTGGTGGTAACCAGGTACTTCTGTGAGAATTTACATAATTTTTTTCATATTTGTCATAAAGAATACAAAATGCATTTATTTATGGAGTATCAACCTATTTCCCCAAACATCTAACCTTATGAACATATCAGATCATGTATTTTATTACTCAGTGTAAGATTACACCAATTTTTGAAATGAAGCACGACAAGACTGAGTTTTAAGTGGTAATCAGCAATAATGTATAGCTTGTACCTTAATGTCACTATTGGTGATTTAGTGATTAATTATCTGACTGCTGTGTAGTGCTTAAAATAATTTAAATGCATAGGGTAAATTAGTTGATCAGGAGAAAAGTCTGTCATGCAAATTCAGTTCTTACAGAACCTTCCTGTCACACTCATCAATGACAGCCTAAGTGGGTCACCAGAGTGGATGGCCCCTGTTAATTTATTTTCTCAGACATGTAATACATATTCATGATATCCTGCTGTTTGTCTGTCACCTCAAAGAAACTCTCCATCTCCTCCAAATTATAATTAATGAAAATATGCACAGTTAAGCTTAGGGGCTTGGAAGAAGAGATATTGGTATCATGTTGCAGGGGGGTGCAAGGTACTGGTATCAGCAGTTGTTTGCTAATGTGGTAGAGGAAAACTATTATTTTGCCTGGTACAACATCTTTCATTTTTTTCCAAACAAGAGATGTGAGAGATCATGTATAAAAAATAAAATTTTAAAAAGTATACATATGAGAATGAAAGTATACAGAATCATTATTCACAGAGAAGCTTTTAGTCCATACTATTCCAATCTAAGATATTTTTTTCCAGACAATCACAATTACAGATCTCTATTCAAGCTATCCCCATACGCTCAGATTTTTCAAAATCCCACCTGTTTATTTTGCCTAGGTTGAGTACTTTTTGGTGTGTATGCATTATTTATCCAGAATTATCTGTATTTATACCAGCCATTTTTTGTCATTGCCACGTCATTATATCGTATGGGAAAATATACTATTTATGTTCTTAATATTATCTTACCTTGTACCTAAACTAGTGAAAAGACAGAGGTAAAAACATGGAAACAAATGCACAATACTGCACGAGTAATGGCAATAGCAATGGGATAAATTGTATAGTTGTGTGATAGATTGCTAAACCATGATATAAATAAAATTTATCTCATGCTTCTTCATTTTACCAGTTACCTCTGTCTGTCTGTCTCATCTTTTTCTTGCTACTAATCCTCCTGCTAAGGAGGAGGTTTGACTATCCCACACCTCTACAAAGCTTCAGACAAACTTCTGTTAGGTAAGAAAAAAATAAAATCTTACTATGACAGATAATATTGTTCCCTATGAGCTTTTCTAGCACTTACACCTGACAAAACCCCAAAATGTGTAACTTTGAATCTTGGAGAAGTTGTTGTCATTGTATTTTATTTTGCCTTGCTCTTTCCCTGCTTCTTATCAGAATCACAGGTTTACTTTCAAAACTTATTGATAATTGCAGTGTAATAAAACCCTTGTTTTAATGCTGTCTTTGCTCCTTGTTAATGAATGAAACTGACTTAATATTTACCAAAATAAAAGTAGAAAGTGTTAATTTTATGTACATATTTGCAGTCTTTTTGGATTATTTCTGCTTAGAAAGAGGAGTATAAATAGAGGGAAAAAAGACAGGAATAGCAAAATTTTAATAGTTCTAGACATTTGATAAATAGTTCTTCTTTTGATAGTATGCAAGAAATCCATGAGAGTGAATTGGAAAGATTTTATTGCTGACCCGCATGACTTAGTTGTGGCTTTGTCACTCATAAATAATGTATGCAGCCCCAACTCATGCCACTAAAACATTTATACCACAACACATCACTGTGTATGTTATATAAATATTTATTATGATGAATTATTAAAACAAGCAATGAATATTTATTCCTCTTGCAGCATGAGTACATACATGTATGTATATTTTGTGTTTATATTAATATGCACATATCAAAATGTTTAAGTAGCTCTCTGCACATGGATGTATATGTATACAGGTTCCCCATATATGTACATTCTCGTGTATACACACCCATCCATACACAGGGTTGTCCACAAACAGCTGTAATTCTGGAAGGTTGTAAACATGCTCTTTATAGATGTGCATTATTTATAAATAGAAGCATCTACATGAAAGGTGGAATTATGTACATTTAATATTTTTTATTATCTATGATTAATTCTGACAGGATCATGGCTTAGATGCAGCTATCATAACAAAGGCAGGGCAAAGGCCTCTGCTGAACAGTATCCAAGGCTTTGAGAGCATGACGACTTTCATTAGCCAAAATTTACAGCACAGGAGGTTCTTTCAGTTGCTGTGTTCATGTTTGTCTGCTTATGGGAAAAAAAAAATTGCTACATATCTTTTATGATACTCAAAATATATTTAGAGGAACAATGTTACACTGTGGTTCAGATGATTCCCTACAACACATGCTTGTTGAATCCTGGAGCCTGTCTGGGTTCATCCATCTAATCATATCTGATTTCAGACACTGTTGGCACATTTTTAAAAATTTGCCAGGAAGTCATATGATTGCACAGAGGGAAGAGAGAGGAATCTATCTGTGAGCAGTGTTAGGGGAACACAGATGAGGCAAAGAGCCTGGGAACCAGACATGAGGTGCATTTTCCAGTCTCTGAAAAACTTTTCACTGCACACCAGGACATAAAACATTCCAAAGCATGTTGCAGATTTGAAATATTAATAGGAATTCATCAAGCTCCACAGAGTGATGCTTATTTCCCCATTTGCTATGTACAAAGCAAAGGATTAGTACCACTGGCAATATTTGTGTCAGGCCATACTGATTAATTTAATATTCTGATTGGATGAGCAGCAGAGCTTTAACGGCTGTTAACTTTCTGGCAAGCGGGGCTGAGAAGGTGATAATGAGATTAACATTTGGAGGACCTGATTTGCTTTTACGCTGTATTTAATTACTACTTTGACACCAACTGGTATGGATTGTGCAGATATGCTGATAGATACCCATATTTGCTAAACTATAATATTGGCTTTAAAGAAATGTGTTAAATTCTGAGATTTCAAAACCACTTTGCACAGACATGAAAATTATGTAATCTCATGCTCAATTAATAGCACCTTAAAGAGGATATTTGGAGCAAGCAGAGTGCCTGCAGGAAATGAGGTTATATATTAATCAGCAATGAAAGTTGCACATTAAAGTTTAGGAAATATAGTAATAATATAGGTTGCCAAAAATTGATGGAGATGATCAAACTGACTTGTTTTTGCAAATGAAATTAAAATAAGTCTTAAAATGATCTTGAGCTCTATAAGATAAAAACAGAACAGAGAGGAAAAAAAGACATTAACACCATCAGGTCTGCTTAAAGATTTTGTAATTTCTCTCTTCCTCTTAAAAAACAAATATGGTTTGGATTATTCTTCAGAAAGAAGAGTCATGTAAAGTTATGTAAAGCTTATGCTGAATGTTGAAATACAAAATAATTAAGAGAACAGGTCTTAACAACACAGGACAAAAAAGTGTAACCTTTCCTTAAACAAACTTATAAGTGCTGAAAGTGGTTTTCTGACCAAGAATGTGATATTGATCAGCTATAGATGAAAGGAGAAAAGCAGATATGACTACCAAGCTGGAGTGTATATTTTATAGAGATGGTCAACACTTCCTCTTGGGACTCGTCTCAAGGACTTTTTCACCGAAATTTCCTAAAGGCAGGAAAATAACCTATGCTGAACAAAAAATTAAATTTATACATAAGGAACAAATGCTATTACTATTTGGTTTACCAGAAAAAGCTTATTAGGACTATAGCCTGTTTATGCACAGTTCAGAGTTTGAAGAAGCATAGGGTTTTAAATATGTATGGTCTAAACACACAATTTATACTTGTGTGTATGTAATCATATACACTGTTCTCAGTTTTCACTGGCTGAACAAAGCATTTATTTAATTATCTTGACCTCCAAGAATGAAATTCCAGAGTTTCATTCCAAACTCCCTTTTTAGACTGCTACTGTTTCAGACCCAACTTCAAGCTGAAAAAATCCTTGTGGAAAAAGCTGACCACACTTGTGCTGTTCATACACAAAGTGTGTCCTTCAGAACCTTTCTCCTCTTAAGAGCAGGTGTGTTGGAAGGCAGGAGAAAGAGAGAGACAATCCAATTGACATATATGCAATAGACCATTTTGATGTTCCTCAACTGCAAATGCAATTTTCACACACTATGTAAGTTCATTTGCACTGTTAGTGCAGTGGAAAAAGCCTTAGGCTAAAGGAAAACCAGGTCTTTTTCTTCAGGTACTGCTGTCTCTTTGTAATAATTAATTGATATCCCTTGCAGCCCTCCTTTACTGATGAAGTATGCTCTCAGATATCAAAGGTCACCAAAAGATATCCTGGGATGATTTTCATTCTTTTCTATTGGTTATTTGTGATATATTAAGCATATTATTTAATTTAATCTCATATTTTCCCTCACAATGCTGAAAAATTTACTTGCTGGTTTGCGACCAATGGTGTGAAATGACAGAACACAGAGCTGGAGTGCAAAAGAATAGTTATCAGTGCTGCTGTGAAGTGGTGGTGTGTAGATCCCAACTTTCCCATCTGATTTATAGAAACCAGGACAGACCATCCAGGTCCAGCCTTTGCTATTGTTTCAGCTTTGGTGTCAGCTTCATGGAGCCTTTTGACATAACTTCAAAGCTAAAACAATTAAACAAACAGACAGCCCTGAAACAACTGAAGGAGGACCTGTTGAGCTGCTGTGACTGGACATGCAGCACAGAAGATGGTGCTAGATGCTTCAACAGCATCATTCTGGCACGCAGGAGACACCACCTCAACTGCTCCCCAAGACCAGCAAAAGGGTGACAATTCTGATGTTTATGGAATTCCTTACATTTGCTCTGCATCTGTCATGGTCTTCATTTATACAAATGCAACCATGATTTTTTAACATCATAAGGATAAAGGATATCTTAAATTCGAAGCTGATTAAACCATCATTTCCCACACTTCCTTCAAATTTGTTTCTGAATGACCACGGCTCAACGCTCCTCCAAATACAAATCTATCAGGAAAAACAAGAGAAATAAATTTCAGCAAGGCAAAGATGGAATGAATAATCAATTACATGTAAGAATTTGCATCATTTTGCTAGCTTTCGAACTTTTGGTTCAAGTCCACAGTGCATTCCTTTGTTTCAAATCCATGGTATATTCCCAGGAAATCTTAAAGCTGTAAAGAAAACAGACCTTGGGAAATATCACAATGCAGGTTGAAAGTGTCTAGACTGACTTGTCTTTGGCACCATAAGAGGAAAATTTTATGAACTGTTTTGAATGACTTTGCTGACTGATCATTGGTAGAAATTTTTTTTTTGGAGGGGAGGTTTACTGAAAAATCTGACAGACAGTGCAGAGAGATTTTCTGAGCTGAAGAGACTGAGTAACTGTTTTGTGAAGGAATGGTAAACATCATGACTCTGTCTAGACCTAGCAATCAAACCAAGAAATGCTATAAAGAGAAGAGAAAAAATGTTAATAATTTTAAGAACAGATTATTATTCAATAATACAGAATGGATTGGCAAACATGCATTTGAGCAGCTGAAGTGGCCCTGTTGCAGATTTATATTCCTAAGAGTGTTTTCCAGGCACACCCTGGACATTACACATCTGTCTGCCCACTATAAGCCTTTTTTTTTCTCTTTTTGTTTACTTCCCTAATATTTGAAATGCAATTCAAGGCATCTTGCTTATTAAACTGGAGAGACTTCAAATTTGCTTTTGCACAATAGGAGCTAATTGTCTGAGACAATTTACATCCATCAGTGCAGTGTTTTATGGCTTTCAGACTCAGTGTAAAATGAATAAATAAGAGAGCTGAAATCATTACTCTCTTTTATTACTGGAGATGTGCTGGCTAATCTGAGAGTAATTTGAATGCTAGAGGCCTGTCAAACACTGGACATCTGTCAAGCTCCATCTACAGCCCATAGTTCACAATCTGTGCCACTTTGCAGCCTCCTCTTTTTCCTATCCTGAACATTTTCCTGGCAAAACCAAAAGCTGGAGTTAGTTGTTTATCATGTGTATTTTTTTGTTTCTTGTTTGTAGAGTTATTTGGAGAGATTTATAATTTTACTGTTTGGTTAAACCTGGTTGAGACTTAATTTTCATGCTGTTGGAGACTGGTAATTTTTATGACAATTCTAAGATTTCATTGTAATTTTAGCATTATTATCAGATGGAAAAAGAGGCCATCTGTCAATTGTCACTATCAATTTCCCTCATCTTCCCAGAGGTTGTAGCTGCTCTACACAGAGCTGCAGAATTGTGCTTGGGAAACAACAAATGAAAAAAAAAAAAAAAAAGGGCGGGATACACACCTAGGATACATGCCATAAAAATAACTATAGGGGACAGACAGACTTAGTAACAGAGGAAACAACACTGGAGAGAAATGAGATAAATAAGGGTGCAAGATCTTTATACAAGAATAAAAATAAATCAGTCTGAGACAATGTTTATAAGTAAGAAATTGCAAATACTTGTTGAGAACTAGGGGAAAGAAGAGGAGGACTTTTAAAAAGTAAACTATAATTGGGAATAGAATAGGAAATGTAGAGAAATTAGTTAGCCAGGAGTGAGGCATCATAACAATTAAGGTTTTAGAAACAGTTTTCAGATAAGTTCTAAAGATGAAAAAAAGTTCAATTAAGGAGATTATTATCCCTTACATGAAAAAAAAATAATATTTTTAATTCTGAAGGAGACAAACAACATGTTTTACTCAAGAAATTCTCTGAAAATGTTACAGTTCAATGTTACAGTAACTTCTATAATGTTTGATTGGTACCAGAAATTTCACAGCAGACTTATGCTATATTCTCCCTATTTTCTTCTCCCCTTTCTCCAGGGCAAAAGATGATTCTGTATTGGAAGATATCCTGAGAGAAGTTTTCTCCTGTATATGCAACACTTTTACATGGCATTGATTTATGGCTGCAGAGCTCAGAAAAGGAGCAGGCAGTCAGGAATCACCTGCTGCCAGAGTGCCTCCCAGGTCCACAAAAGGTACAAATTTCATGTCTGATAGCAGCTTATGAAAACCCTGATATTTCATGTCAAAATGCAGGATATTCTTACCATAAATATCACTTACTCTTTGACTGAAGTGTGCATCATTCAACAAGGAGACTACAGCATCTTATGGTCTCATGAAATACAGTAAATGTAGTAGTAATAGTAATAATAACAACAATAATATTAATAATAATAGTACAAATGTCACTAATAAAAATAATAAGATGCATAATTTTTTTCATGCCCCCTTCTATTCATTCCTAGCTAAAAGAAACTATCTCTTTCTTTCTATGCATGCTATGAGTTTCTTTGCAGAGGTTCAATCATCCTTGCTGCCCTTCCTTATACTGCCTTTTATTCTTCTGTCTCTGTTTAGACCAAGATTGAGCACAGCATTTTGGATGCAGCTACCACTAGATGAGGGAACCTATTAGTAGGTAAAGCAACAGCTGAATGTACAAGCAAAAGCAAAACATGAAATTTCATCCCTTTCCATCAGCAGCCAGGTGTTCAGCTGGCTTTGTCTGTTCAGCATGACATCACACTGTGTGGAATACCCCTTGGATCAGTTGTGGTCTCTCCTGGCTGTATGCCCACCCAGCTCCCTCTGCACCCCCACCCAGCTCCCACTTCCCAACCTTCTGCTGGGAAGGCTGTATGAGGAGTAGAAAGGGTCTTGACTGTGCAACCTCTGCTCAGCAATAACAAAAACATCCCTGAATTATCAATACCATTTTCAGCACAAATCTTAAACACAGCCCCATACCAGCTACTATGAAGTAAATTACCTCTCCCCCAGCCAAAACCAGCACAAGGTCATTATCAGTAGCAATGCATTACACAGCCTGTTTTACATAAGTGTCTCATGTTTCTCTATACATGTACAATGTATGAGTTTCCTGGTGCTGTTCATTGTTCCTGGTCTGCAACGTGGAGGTGTTGAGGTGGTAAAGCAGTCACCCACTGTGTTTGGAGTGAAGCCAGCTAATATTCTCCCAGGTAATTCAGTTATGCAGTTTGGAATTATTTCCTGATGGTAGCCTGCATGGTGTTGCTGTCTTCTGGAGGGCAGCAGCAGGGGAGGCATGGCTGCACTCCCTGTCATCCCACTGGCTGCAGCACCAGCAAACTGGCATTGACCCCCCAGCTATGTTACCCCTGCAAGTGTAGATGTAGATTGTGCTCTGGCTGATACACTGCACAAAGCAATAAACAGTTATTTCTGAAAGAGATTGCTGTGAAAGGTGAAGGAAGCAGTAATACTTCCTTCTAACTAATAAGGAAGTGTGAGATGAGTGACTGACATGTTTTGAAAATCAACTAGTGCATCAAAATAAATTACTTTTACAGAGCTTAGCTTACAGAATGTATAGTCCTCTGCAAGCTCATCAGTAAATAACACAAGAAAGGAATAGAAAGAGAAAAAGCATTGGACTTCGGATAATCCTGAAAATAAACAGCCTTGTTGTGGTGAAAATAGAGTTGTTTTGACAATGCAGTCCCAAATTTCTTGAAGAAATCATCAACTGCATAGGGAACTGAGTCCTGTGTCCTGAATCCCACAGATGTACTGCTGACATTTGCAAATATTCTCTCCTACGGTGTGGAGGGTGTGTATATGACTCAGATTATACACTGTTAAAATATAGCCTACATATTTTTTTTAACATATTACATGTTAATGTGTCATAAGGTTTAATTTATAGTGTGTAAAATGCTCTGAGATTTTTAAATATTCAGAAGTGTTACACTGCTTTTTTCTTTGTACCTCTTTAATTACAATCCTTCAACAACCATGTTACAACACATAATATTATTTTTTATGAACTGTTGTCTTTTATTTCAAAAATAGATTGCTCTATTTTTTTTCCTGCAAATAAAAAAGGAGCAAAGGGAAAGGAAGAGTTTAAAAAATCTGTTTTACAGATGATTTTCCACTGAACTCAAGCATTTACACCACTGTAGCTGTGATCAGATTAAAATTTATTTTAGTACAGATTGATGTTACTTTAGTGACCTGTGCAAAGCATGGAAGAGAGATGACTAATAGCAATCTCTGTTTGAGAAATTATGTGTCAGGTACAGTATGAGGCAAATGATCCTCTGAGGTTTTGCATCAATTAGACATATACAATGCATGTGCAGGGATAAGGATTTGTGAATTATTTTTAGAATAATCAGGAAATCTTCAAAACCTGTACAATAATAGAAATTCTCAGTGTGCACTGAGAACACTGAGAATCCATAGCCTCAGGTTATGAACTGACTTTAGTGGATCTGCAGATTAATAGTAGCTGAGGGTCTGGCCTTGGGTTATTGCATGGGGTTTTTTCTGCCTCAGACATCAGGGATTATTAAATCTGTTTTATGCAATGGTCAGGAATAGATACTTAGGGAAAGAGTATAAAACCAAGGTAAATATAGTTTCCTTCTCCCTGCTTGCAAATAGAGCATTACATCTGAAAATGGATGCTGCAATTAGACTGCCAGGGGACAAGGAAAGGAGGGAGATTTCTCTACTTGGATGTACCGTACAAATATATTTCCTAATGCAGTTAGAATTTAACTGTGGAAATTACTACCAGGTTTTGGTCCTCCACTTGTCTACATTAAGCAAAGCTTAGTTTATTTCTATCTCTAATATTGCAATGAACTGTCTAGTTCCTTCTAAAAATATCCCGAATTTGTATATCTGAAAATATTCTGAACTAGACTGATTCTATCACTACCCAGTATAGAAAATGCCACACTTGTTTTAGTTCCCTTCACCCTACACAGTCTTCTAGAACCATTTCACTACCAAAAATTTCCAAGGACTCTCATGGTACAAACTGAACAGTGTCACACATGCTGATTGTTTCATGTTATAAAGACAGGAAGAGTGGAAAGGAAAGTGGTGTCTACATCATCTCTTCTCCCCTGTATTTGTATCTAATGTCAGAATGTGTCCCTGCTCTATTTATAATTACATTTAGACAAGGAATATTTCAAATCAGGATTGTATCTAGGGAAATACTAAGAGGTTACCTTAATACTTGATTCTTTGCTTGGGTTAGGCCAACTCCTTTTCATTATTCTTTATTGCATAGGCTGGGCTTTTGGTGATAACTAAAGCTGGGGATTAATGGTCTGGTCTCTACTGATTTGAAAGCAAATCTGCAGCTGGATTTTTTGAGGTTCAAGGAGTTAGACAGGAAGATGGTGCAAAAAATTTGTCAGATTGTCTTTTTGTGTAGAGATTAGTTATTATAATAAAAAGTTTCCAGTTTAGATTACAGTTTGGGAATACAGCCTCTAATTATCTAATTCCTTACTGGGTTCTCTAAGACCCAAAAACCAGACAGAAATAGATATTCAGAATTTCTAAAACCTTCTGGTTTCCTGTAATCTATTGTTAACTTTTACAGGCCTTGGAGAAAGGGAATGAGTAACAGCTGATGAGAATCAAAACTGCTTTTTTTATGCATTTTTATTAACTTTCTTTCTTTCTTTTT
>VZRH01002609.1:565598-581567 GCA_013397555.1 Urocynchramus pylzowi
TTTTTTTTTTTTTTTTTTTTTTTTTTTTTTTTCTCCTCCCCCCTTTTTTTTTTCTTTTTTTTTTTTTTTTAATTATATAGTTACCAATCCATCCTCATATTTGAATTAAATTTGGTGTTTGGATTAAATTTTGGCTTAGTAAAACTAGTAAGAACTGGTCTCTCTGCTACAATTAACTTTAGAGCTAGGGCTGCAATTTTGTGTAGAATTTTGGAATATAAAGCTTCAAAAATTCAGCTCATTACTACAGAGTTAGAAGTTAGAAAAAGGGAATTCTGTGCACCGAAGAGAGCACCATATGTTTCATTAACTGCAGGCTGTAAGTAGAGGCTGGAGTAGAGTGTGAGTTTGGGGAATGACTTGGGAATAAACCTTCAAAATTCCATTTTATTAAGAGTCACTGAAGGGCCCACAGAATTAGGTAAAGGTCCAACGACTCATGTTCTCTTTTAAGATGCAACTGTAAGATGTACTTCAATAATTAAAGCCTTTTTTAATTAGGGTTAGAATTCAGGGGTGCTGTTATTAGTTGTTAGGGTTAGAATTTGAGAATGCATACATTCAGAGCCATGATTACTTCTGAATTCAAAAGTGCCTACAGGGCTAGGAAGAGGCCATAGTGTTAATAGGATTGAAATAATAGGATCTCATTTAGCACAGGGGTTTATTTCCTGGCTCTAATTACCATTATAGTAAAGATAGGGTTAGAGGAAAAAAAAGGGCTTGAAAACCTGTGTTTTTCCAGCTTACTAGTGAGACTTGCAAGGACTGCAGTCATGTAGGAAGTTGATTTCTTCATAGGCATTTATAAGGACTGTGAGAGTGGTTAAGGGTCTTATGATTGCAACTTGATTCTCTAATTCATTTGGGAGCTTTTATTTTGGCGTATACTGCAGACTTCAATGGATTAGGAAGCTGGTTTCATTATGAGGACATCTTCTTCCTGATGGCCCTTTATTGAGGGCCCTGCATAAACTTATAGGGTTTGAGAATTACAAGCTTCACTGGTCTACTTAACCAACATAGCTGTCAGAATTTGCAGAGTGAAAATTAGAGTTAGTGTCCATAACCACCATGGTCTCAACTTCCTTTAAAACTTTGGATAGATACCTTCACCATGGACTGAGGGGAGCAGTGCTGGAATTCAATCTGGATGCTCACAGTAATGGAGAAAGTGCACCAAGAAAGATGACAGTGACAGTGGTTTTACAGCTCTAATTCTGCCAGTGACCATCACCAGGGCTCATACTGATGGTGAAAGTGGTGGTGATAATGACAGTCTCCTATTCAGGCTGGAGGGGACTGCTGGCAGTGGTCATATCTGTAGTTCAGGGTAAGATTTGATTATGTTTAGAATGTTTCTGAGAGAGATTTAGAGGTTAGGATCCCTCTGTTCACCTCTTAAGGATAATCAACAAGTCACTTTAAGGTTATCAGATCTCCAGAATATCCTGACCCACTTTGGTTAGAATTAGGATCCTGTTTCCTAAACTTAAATCATTCAAACTGTTGTACTCTCATCAGACACTCTGAAATAAGAAGTGGATTGAATGTCATGAAGTACTGGTCAATTTGCTTGTGTAATGCTTAGTTGTGAAGTTAGGAAGAAGTCAAAATTCCAGGGAAAGCTTGTGCCTTGTAGCTTTGTAGTTACTTTGATGAGTCACAAAAGGGAGCACTTTGTCTGTCCTCTCACCCACCCAATCTACCGAGCCCAGCATTTGTCTCAGGCTGTATTGAGGGCAGTTATCACTTCAAAAAGATTTCTTGTTCTTGAAGCTCAAAGAGTACTTGTAGGGATTTAGAAGATGACGGTCTGTCAAGCCACCCATCTCATCTTCTCTTACAGATGGTTGACATGCTATCATATCTGCAGACAGAATTGTCATTTGTATTATGAGTGGGCCATAAAAAGATGTAGGAACTCAGTGCATTGGTATATTTTTGCAAAGGATTCTGAGATAAGAAAAGGGCTAATCTTGAAGGTTGCCATTCTATCATCTTTCAGGTGATGGACTCATCAGTTCTGTATTAGGAGGTTTAAAGGACATGTAATCAGACTCAGGACTTGGAAATGCAATCCTTTTGGGAACTGGTTTTGGGGGTATGCTGAACTCAGGAAGGTAATCATGTTACCACCACCAGAGACACAGCTGCAAGTCCTGGCAGATGGGAAGTTTAAGAATAAGGTGAGGATTCAGCTCAGAGGTTGAGAGCTTATGTGTCACTCTTCAGGACATCTTGAGATTGAGACAGATGCTCTCTGTCCATTAATACATAGAAGACATCTATAAAGAGCTACTTCAAGTAAATGGGGATAAAATAGCTAAAGCCAGATGAAAGAGACAATGCAATAGAAAAATATGTTTCATTATTAGGAAGCACATCAAGAATATTTTGATAGATCTGTCATAAGTTCATAATTAAAACTTCACTGATTATAGAATTTTGTTAAAGAACAGATATAAAACTAAGAAAACTTTAAGTGTTGATAGCAAGAGAAAGTAGTGGAATCCAACCAATAAAGTTACAGCACTTAAGAAATATGTATCACCAGAAGACTAAAAGATAATAACTACTACTAGTACTACCACCACTACTATTCCTAAACAGAATGTGTAATAACTGAAAAAAGGAAAGAATTTCTAACTAAGTGCAGGAAAGTTCTTTAGGGAACAGATATTGTGGACATATAAAATTACACAAATTTTATCTGGTAGTAAACTAATGGGAATATAACATATACTGAATGAACTAGAAATTAGAGGGTTTCACTATAGACAGTTTCACTATTAGAGGGTGAAACTATAAACAAAAAATCATCCCTGAGTTGTTATAATTGTAATTGTAATCCATTGGGATCTATTGATCTGCTATATTTAATGGCTTAGAAGGAAACATGAAAGACATCTAGTATTACTGTGATGCAGTGACTGAGGGCAGGTGACCAGTTTGGAATAAACTAAATCACTCAGAGACCTGGCAACAAGTAAAGTGCATTATGTTGTACCCAAACACAGCCTTTAGTAGGTAATAATAGAAAGGGTGGGCTATGCTTGAAAGGACTGGGTGGGGGGGTGGGAGGTCTGTCTCAGTGGGACTGCAAACTCCAGAAGGACTTTGGGGATCATGGTAAAATTTTAAGCAAATTAGTTATCATTATGCAGCAGGGGCAGCAGGGCTTATGCCATACTCCTGAGGGAATCTAAGGAGGAAAACATTTCCATGATTGTTACACTTCCAACAATTTCTTGTAAGATGTATTAACTCTCATGTTATCAACATTACATTTTCCTTTATAACCCTATCTCATTTGTGTATACTCATTTCAAATATAGTAAAATAACACCAATGACCAATGTAGCTTGGTAGCATTCCCTTTGCTGAGATAACTCCAATATTGCTAATAACTTTCTTCTCTAGGAGTGCATTTTGGTTTTCTTTTCCCTTTATGAATCTTGGCAACAGAGAGTCTTCTTTTAGGTTAAAGAACACTCAAGTGCATCTTCATTCTGACTGAATTCATAATCCAGTCATAGTTAATTTTTTAGTTCTCAGAGATGATTACTACTCGTAGATGATGTAATATATTATTGACCTTTCCCTTCTGTAACAAGGTTGTTATTAGTACAGAGATGGGTATATACCTGTGCACCTATTTCTAATATATCTTTGCACAGACAAGTTTATCCCTTGAGGAGAGATTCTCTAGTGCGAGATGTTTCTTTCCATCTCTCATTGACTGGATAATTTCCATGATAGGGCTGGTTTTTTTTTTCCTTTCCAATTAGAGAAGTCAACCTAAGAAGGGAAAAAGAACCACAAGGTTTCTAAAACAGGTAATTTGTCTTCACTGTTTCTATTCCACAATAAATACTGACTGTAACTATTGAGAAGACAAAATATTATCTTTCCTTATTTCACTGAAATAATCATTGCAAGTGCTGGAATTGAGATATTTACTTTCAGGAGTGCAAATAATGAAGATATTACCTTTTTTTTATACTATACTAAAGTCATCTTCTATCACGCAATCTTCATTTTTCTCATAATTAACTGTCTTCAAGTATTTAAGATGTATTGAGAAGGCAGCTGGAATAAGAGTTTTACTGGGAGAAATGTTTCTTTAAAAGTTCCCCCATCAAGTGAGTTGCCATCTCAGGCTCTTGTAATTTTGTATAACATAGTGACATTAATATTTAGTGAATTAATATTGAACTTTCTACTTTCCTTAAAAAAAATGTATGGTGGATTAATTATTTTAAAGAGGATTTGCCAGATTCCACTGTTATTAAACACTGGGGGTTTCCCAGTGTTTACCATTGGATTGAATGTGTTGAGTTTGTAAAACAGCTTATTACTTTAGACAATCTTGATGACTTTCATTGAGAAGAGTGGTCAGCACCTGGTAGAAGAGGTTCAGGGAGCAGTACAAAATGTGGTTGTAGGTATGACTCACCCAAGAAAGGAAGAGTAACCTGAAGATATGCTGACTGCAAGGAGTTCTGACACTGCTGCATCCATGACAGTGATGAAACTCTCCAGCTCAGCACCAGAACTGAGTAAGGGAACCAAAATTGAGGTTAGCAGGACCCCTGAAACTACTGGCATTCAAATTAAAGGGAAGAAAACTCTGAATAAAAAGTCAGAATCTAGGGACAGGTGAATAATTTCAGGCAGAGAAGCCTCTTTTCTGTAGCTTCTTCAATTTCTAGTTCTGAAAATAGGCAGATTCATCCCTAGAACTCTGCTATGACCATAAGTATTAATCCTTGTGTTCCCTGTCCTTGGGATGAATCCAGAGGCAAAACTTACTATTTTAGAAAAGTTTGTGTCTTACTATTGTAAATGCAATAATGGTCACTAAGAGTAGCAAGGAAAATGAAAAATCTCTTGCGATATTTTCATCCAATTTTGTATCCTGTGAAAAAGCAAATAGATGTCTTTTTCATTTTTCATCTTGGGATGAAAAAGGAACAAATAGTCACACAGAGAAGCATCCCACTTCCAGAGTTGTGGGTCTTTGAACGTTATTTTTTCTAACCTTGGGTCATAGACTTAATTTAAATCTGAAGAATTAGGGTTGAATTTACTCATATATTCAATTTAACCAGTAGAGTTTGATGGAATAGTGAGATTGAATGGAAAGCACAGATATAGTATTCCACTGATACAGGAGTGATTATTCATCTTCTTTTCCTTGTCTTTGTACAGCATATCTGCTGTTTTGCCTGTGTTAGAGAGTCAGCAGCAGATACTGGCAGTTTGATCCTTTGACACTTAAATGAATAAGGCAAAACAAGACTTACTTGATTTTTAGACTTGACAATAAAAGATCAAAGAAGTTATAGAAGTGGGAAATGAAGGAGGTGGAGAGGAGAAAGGAAAGGAAAGTCATGACTCTTGAATATTCAGTCATCAAACATGATTAATGCAAGTGATTTAAGGGCAAAAAATGCAAAATAATAAAGCTTTGACTGCTGTCCCAATATGGCTGTTATTAAACATGAATCAATAGTTGATTACACACTTAGATCAGTCAAAACTTTCCAAGAGTGTAATAATAGAGTGTAAGGTTGATTACAGCAACACATTCAAACTGAATAGGACTTCAAGTGCATTCCTTTTTGGCTATTTATAAAAAGAGATCAAAAGCACAAGCCTAGGAGGACTAATAGCTAAATGTTAATACTACGGTCAATTTATTTGTAGGGAGGTCAACATTATTTCCAAGTTCTTTATTAATAATGCAATTTGTCCAGAGCTGTACAAAAGAAATTTATCCGGAGAAGAGAAAGGGTAGCAAGTAGCCTAACTCTGCTTTATTGAAAACAAAAGGAAGGCTGAGAAGGGAATGCACCAAAGGAAAGCAGGAAGATGATGACAGACCATGACAAGACTCTTGCACATAAAAAGACTAGTTTCCAAAAAAATAACCCCAAACCCAAACCCATTAAACACATCTTTTGTTTTTGAAGATTGTGTTTCACCCCTTACTCTCCCAAAAGGCTATTGGATTCTAATGATAAAATGTTCTTGAAGATAAATGATCTTGTAACTTACTTTAGTCTAATTTACCTCTTAATTTTCACGTGGAAATTAAAGTTCTATCACGCCAATATGTAAACACCCTTTATAAGCAGAATTATTCTGGTGTATTGAATCCTACAGGTGTATGAACACAAAACTTATCACGCCCCCACTGCTCTGATAAAAGAATAAAATTTTGAACTACAGTTTTCACTGCCCAGGTGACTCCACAGAGTGCAGGAGGGAAACTGTATATAGGGAGAAAATCCTGTTGTGTCTTTACTGTTGGTTTCAGGGTTTTTTAAAAGATTCTACTTTTCTTTTTTTGTGGCATATTCCAGATATATTGGATGAATGGCCAAATAAAAATAAGGATGTGCAACAAAATGTTCCTTTAAAAAAAAAAAAGAATTAAGCAGTTAGGAAGGTGAAAGAAAGAAGAAAAAGTAAAAAGTAAAAGGAATGAAATGGAGTGTACATGCTGGACCCTGCTAGCTCCTGAGTGCTGCACACTCCAGTTTAACATGCTCTATACTACACAGTGGGGCAAATTAGATTCTGTGATCTTCAGCTTGGATCACTATTTACCCTACTGTAAATGGCATAAAATCCCTCTGAAAGACAGACTAGCCCTTAAAATTAAAAAGCAGCCACCTAAGTGATAGCACAAGATAAATGATGACTAGACAGGTCTGAGAGAAGGGGAGAGAGAACAAAAGACAGCAGAACATAAGGAGAGAGGAGTGAATAAGCAAACCTGGAAGACTTCAGAGTGACTGATGGCTCCCAGTGTGTGAAAGGGACAGAACAAGATGGCAACAAAAGAAAATATGGACTTTACTGGATAGGCAACAAATGGTAACAATACAAAGGTGCCTGAAATAGCCAATTCTCAGAACATCAAGCAGGAAATATTGGCATTGGGATGTCACCCTTATCTGGGAATGGATTTACAAAAGCCCACTTTTCTCATTTGTGGTCACTAAGAACATTATATTTGTATTAATAAGGTAAAACAGTTATAAGGTATTCAGTATTTGAAGAAAAAAGTTAGAAACCAAATGTTATAGTAATTCTGTATTTCTGCATTTTAAAAATAATTTGGTTTCATATTTTAAAGTGATATAGATTTTCTAAGACTTCTGGGACATTGCAAGAGGAAAGGTTTTATCTGATTAAATTTTAAGTCTTTTTATTCAAGGCTGGAAATATATGGATAGGCCTTCAACACACAATTCTCACACCATTACAATGAGTTTTTCATTTTATTATTATTACTTCTTCCATGATGAGTGTTCTGTTTATTTTGGGGCTGGGTTTTTTTTACCTTATGGCTGCTTTTGAAAAGAATATCAACCCATTCTGTTTGTCATATGGCTTATTTGAGAGGAGACTAAATCACTCCAAATCAATGCTACATTCTCTTTTTCCCCCCACATACATTGATGTCTAGTTTCAGCAAGGACAGCATCAATTTTTTCACAGTAGCTGTGAGGGGGTGGAGCTGTGTGAGCATGTACATAGACAAAATAACAAATAATTACATTTGAGACTTTGCCTAAAATTAATCAAATGTTTTAGGCTTGCAAAAGTTACTCTTTTTTTTTTTTTTTTTTTTTTAGGTACACAATTTTTGCTTTATAGAACATCTACATCCATCTAATTGTTTGAATAGAAATGTTGGTAAGTGCATGTTCTTGAAAATAAAAGGCCTGCACAAATACTATATACAACATAACCTGCAGAACTTTTGCCTAAAAATCTGTTTGGTGAGCTAGGTACTTCAGCATATTCATGGTTTGCACATTAATAAGTGACTTTTTTTGAGCTACTGCTTCAAAATCTGCTCAAAATTTGATCTCTGAATAAAGCACAAATTGCTGAAAAGCGCTACCTCATTTCTGGATACAAAAAAAACCCCAGAGCTCTGAGGGCAAAGAGCAACCCAAGAACATTTGCACATTTTTTTAATCCCTTCTTCCGCTTGTATTTAAATCCTTCAATTTTATGTTTTATAAAGGCAGTTTGGTTAAAGGCAAATTATTCCCAAGTTTTGTTTCTATAAAGGCCACTGTTCACCAAAAATTGTTTTCAAAAAGTCTCTCTATCCTCTTGCCAACAGAAAGGCAACCACCATGATTTTTCTCAGGATAGACCTTTTCTGTTTTGGTTTTTGTCCTTTACTTCCACTACAGACAATTTCATTGCTGGCACCACCACTCACAGAAGCCTTTAGTACAGCTGCAGGACCATCACTCCCTGTGGTTTTTCTCTGTTTGGTGTTGCACAGTCTGTGCTGCAACGTTTCTCCTGCTAAAGGATCTACTTTTCCTAACCTCATGTGTAAGAGTTCTGTATTCCTCTGACCCTCATTCATAACTGACAGGCTTTTAAGAGTAGAGACTTTATGGTGTTTCAGTACAGCAGTGAAATGGGAAGGCATTTTTGGCCTTTTACTCCCAGATTTATGCTGAGTGCTAACATATGAAAAATATGCCTGTAGTTAGAAATTGTACAAGAGTTTCTGGGATACTAACACTGTTTTACTTTTTGTTTATTGATCTATTAGTGTCACATGGAGAGAAGTGTAGTAATATGGCATTATTGATCACCACATCACATTCAAGTTATTTTTTCCTTTTGATGATTGAGCTAGAATTGTTGGCTCTAGGGCCTGTGTGAATAATATCTGCCTCTAAATATTATATACATGAGAAAAACCACTGTTTTTTACAATATTTCCAGTCTTTCACATGCATTTCTGAAAAGGTAAATCAAAATAAAACCATGGTTATACAGCTCAAGACTGGACAGGGGAAAGACAGTGTAAGGTAAAAGTGAATAGAGAAACTTAATGGTTTGCATACCATAATGGTTTGTGTGTATACATGCAATACTGTGAACTGCTGGATAGAGCTGGAACTGCTTTTAAATAAAATCATTATGGCTGAGTAATAACAGCCTTCCTTGAGCAAAGGAGCAGAGACAAACACAAGCTTTTGATGAGCAGTGACATCCAGCTGCGTGTCCTCCCACTGACTGTGAGGCTAAGATCAGTACAGAGGGGTAGCAAACAATGGTGCTGTGTCAATGAGGTTGGGGTAAACCAGGAGATGCAGCTTTGGCAATGAACCCTGGAATTTTTTTCCTGAAAGAAAGGTGCTTTCAGAACAGCAGATTCTGAACTTTTTCATCTGCATTGCTGGGATGTTCCAACTGACTACCATTGTCCCAGACCCTGTCATTGTCATATGCAAAGTCCTCAATGCCCAAAGTCCTTTAAAAGAAGACAAGAGAATTACCTGCAGTCTATCTTTGGAAGTTTTCCCAGTGACCATGTGCAATATTTCTCCCAGATTAATCTTTTCTCCTGTAAGAAGTTGGTGTTGTGCTGGTTCAAAACGTGGATCTAGGTAGACCATTATTGACAGGTGAAAAAGAAGAAAGTGGAATTGATTAGACAACTTGCTTCTGTTTTGCTTCCTAATTAATCTGGTGATAAAGCACCTTTAGTGCTTTAGTATGATAGTTCAAGTAAATAAGAACATGGATAACTGATTCCAAATCTTAAAAGGATTAGATGAGCTGTGCTCTGCTAAAACAAAATGGAATAGTCTCTGCTGACAGTTATATTTTTGCAGTTGCTTGGAAGCCAGGACGACTGTGTGATGTTACTGCCACCAGATTTAACCCACTGTATGTAAATCAAATGGAGATTTTCTGACAATGGCAAAATATCTCAGACAAAGTAAATGCACAAGACTCTAAAGGAGCCAAGAGAGGTAAGTAGTTTTGCACCCAATAGGACTGCTGGCAGCAACATTTCAAAGGAAGGAAAGGATACCTGGACTTGGAAAAGGCTCTGAAAACACTAATGGAGATGTACGAAGGTTCCTTCCTTCCTTCCTTCCTTCCTTCCTTCCTTCCTTCCTTCCTTCCTTCCTTCCTTCCTTCCTTCCTTCCTTNCCTCCCTTCTCTCTCTTTCCCTCTTTCCCTTCCCTCTTTCCTTCTCTTCCTTCCTCTTTCCCTCTCTTTGTAACTTCTTCCCATCTTTTAAATTCAAAATTGTTTTGAAAAAGAAAAAAAAGGACAAAAAAAGTAGCATATGGGCTGTAAAGTGAGCAACACTACCACACAATGAATTTTCATTTACATTTCTACAAACTCTTTCCCTATAACCTCTCAAAGCCATTTTTATGTCAGGTCTGTGAAGACACACAATAGCTCTCTGAGGTTGCTATTTAATTAGCATTGTTTTAAACCTCCCTAAAGACACATGAAGGGCTGTTGCCCATATATAAAAGTTTTAGCATTGAGTTCCCCAATTGCTCTGCTTTGTACCTAGCTTTCTGTGTGGTTAACCTGGGTCTAAATGGTAATCTGGTTGTGTAATGTGGATCTCATCCTAGACAACAGAAAATTTGGTATTTAAGACAAATTTATTATTCATGCTCCCACTGTGGTAAAGGAAGAGAGACATGCTTTCAAATGAATGATTCCACCTTCTAAAGATGGGTATCAGGTATCTGACACTTGTAGGGTGAATTGCCCCCAGGAGATAAAAAAATTAGTGTAACTAGAGGTGGCCTTTTAGAAAACCAGCTTCCATCTGGAGTTCACATAAATATAATGGAGGCAGACATCATCCGAAAACTCCTCAGTCAATGTCCTTTATGATGTTCCTCTCCTAAATTTGGAAATTAATCTCCTAATGTGAATTTTCATACTATATTTTGGTCACTGATTTCTAATATGTTGGGATTGCAATGCACAACACTCTCTCCTGGCAAAATGGGAAAAATAATCCAAAAATCCAATGCCTTAGGAACTCGAGGTGTTCTATTTTATAAATACCAGAGTAGTTTTCAGATCAAGTAGTGGCAGGAGGAAGACTGACTGCAGAACACTATGGACCAGTGTGTTACAACCTGAATATGTATTAGTGTATTAGCACTGCTACTGACACCTCCATCCACACAAAATTGGTTCTGGATAAAAGCCATGCAAGTTATTAAGCAGAAAAGTAATAGCTGAAATGCACAGTTGCATGGGCCTGAGTTGGTAAACTCTACAATCTCACTTCTGTAAGATTTTTTACCCTTTTTTCACCCTTTTTACCAACTTTCTGAGTCAAAGGAATAAAAAAAAGTAAGAGTTGTTTCAGAGATTGATTCAGCTGAATGAATCAAATATTATATATTATTTATTGCACCTCTTGATTTGTGAAAATGTATTGCTGAGACTGTTCTCTCTTTTCTTTATGTTCTCTTCTCAATTGCTTCTACATGTTTGAGACATTTAGATGAGAATTTAAATATATTTTGTTTACATAATATGTTTTATCATCCTAGAGTACTTCACAAAATTAAGAACAGACAGCAGAAATTCTGAACCAGATTGCAACTGGCTTTTCTTACACATGCAGGGCCAGACTTTCCCCCTAGGCATCCCTCCTCCCAGTTGCAATCCATGCAATGTTCTGACTGCAAAGAGTATTATACACATATACCACCTGGACAAAGAAGTGGTAAAAAAGACAGAATATTGTATGCTGCTTTATTTGGCATCAAGTGAGTGCTTCCTGCACAGGGGATTGCATAGGCAATCTTCTTTGCTGTATACTGGTATCATTTCCCCTACAACCCATCCATAAAAATCCTCAAGAAGGCCACATATATGTCTATTTATATATGTGTGTGCATGTGTACCTGTACACATTTATTTACTGTATTTATTTATATACATATTTACTGTTTTTTCTTTCATCATTTAAAATTAAAAGAAATAATAAAATACTAGAGAATTTTCCACAACCCCTGCTGTCAATTATATGTTACAGTGACACACAGCAGTTTAGGTTTTTTGTTTTCATTTGCTCTTGGAGCACTCAGAGGATTTTAGAGAGGTGAAATGTAATTACCTTTTACAAACTGGATAACAATGTTTTCATTAATTTCATTTGACTATTATCTTTCTTTACAACAGCTCTACAGACTCTTGCAGGTATGAATTTTGAATTTTCCTACTGTCTGGAAAGTGTAGCTTATAGCCTTTTAAGGTTAACCTCAACTAAAAAGATAATATACATAAGCTTATTCTTATAGACTTGTAGTGGTTTGAATCTAAGTGAATTAGTTCTATTGGCTAAGTATTTTCAATATTCATTAAAGGAATGATTAATACTTGCAAAAATTAAGGAAGTCATATGTGCATACAGTGTAACATTCATGTGGCTTCTCTGACAGATTGTTTGGGTATTTCCTGTTTTTCAGAGGTATCCCTCTGAACTGTATGAACAGATATTTCTAAATTAATATATCAACTGAAAAAAACAAAACTGCAAAAAACCAAAACCAAACAGTGAACAAACAGATTACTTGTGGAAATTACTGTTCGAACTGTTGAAGGAAATATTTGTTTAATTTGGGGGTATGTATTTGTGGAGCTAGAGCTTTTCTGTGCATGATGCTTAAGTCAGCTTTCAAGAAGGATAAATTGTCTTTCTTTTCATCTGCAAAACTAATCTGAAATGCACATAGGCTTCAAAAATAAATAGACTTCTCACCTACCACTCCTGAAGTCGGAATTCTCTCAACCAAGAACACTGCTTTTCTTGGTGAGATTCAGAGGGGAAATGTCCATTTATGCCAGTAGGATTTACACGTCTAAAATGTTTGTTGACACTCACAAAACACAAACTGACTGAAAACTAAACTCAGAGATGAGGTTCTCTGCCACAGGATTAAAGTGATGGGAGGAATCTGAATGGAAAGCAGCTGACACATTCTGGGCCAGCTGTCTGTAAATTGCCCCTTCTGTGCCGAGGTGCTGTGTGGTCTGCGCTTCCCTGCGTCACGCTGCAGCCACGCTACAAAGGCAAAGCTGAAAGCCAATATTCAAATGAGGCCCCAAACCGAAATACTATTTTTCTCCATTAGAGGGTGGTCCCTCCTCATCATGGTTCAGTTGCACTGGCAGCAGAAGACCTGCAATGCAGTGAGCTGCGTCGGAGATGACACATGAATCAGGAGATGTCTGTGCCCTTCCTCCTCTCGCCTTGCGCTCCTTTTGAACGTAGCAGTCAGAGAAAAGAAGTGTACACGGACACAGGCCAATTCCAAACATATATGCAGTACCTGCCTTTATCCATATGTTATGTATGCACACAAATGAGGGTACCTGCACATACATGTAGCTGTGCCATGTAAAGCAATTTAACAGCTTTGCTATAGCATCTGGGGCTGAATCCGCCATTGCACAATTTTTCTCCTGTCAATAACATCTGCTTGATTTCAGCCATGCTAATTAACTGTACACATTAAAAAAAAAACCAACACACATTTGGCACATGTATATAGGTGTACGGAAATGATGTATTAAAAATAAAACCTTTGCATTAAGGTAGTTTGTGATTAGGAATTTGAAAGCCAGAGAATACCAAAATGCTACTTGCCAAACAAATCTTGCTGCACTCTCATGTGAGTCTGAACAATATGAAAAGCCTTTCACAACATGATTGCATTCATTATTGTAATACCCTAATTCCATGCAGGCAACTCTATTCATTCACTTTGTTTTGAAGATTATATATACATGAAGTAGGATTCGGCAATGCCTTTTTACAGCTCAAATTCAATAAGAAGAAAAAATTTTCAATAGAATTTCCTACTGTAAAGCATACTATGGAATAAGTATTGCAATGAAATATAAGAAAGAATTGCTGCTGGCATAATGAAACCACTTACACTTTGTATTTCATTAGCTTAATTGTAGTGAACTGTCTCATTCACAGCATTGCCTATTACAGATTGTACACGACATATAGAGCTCACAGAAAAGGGTTTGAAGTGTTTTCATTTTTTTGTTGTTTGTTGGTTTTTTTTCTTTGCTTTTTTTTTAATATGAAACCCCCAGAATTACCTTCAATAAAGGACAAAATAGAGAAAGCTGATTGCCAAAGGAAGTTTGGACACTGAGCACTCATGAAAGCAGAATGTTGCAAAGAGATAAAGATGGAAGTGCATGATAACAATGCTTCTGTTTTAAATTGACATTGCTCCACTACAGCACTTCAGACTGGCAGAGGGTCTGCTCCCTCAGCACAGCGTGTGCCTGTGAGCACATTCAATTCCACAAGAATAATCTGCCATTGCAACCAGTGAAATAGTGAAACGCTTCATACTGCACGCATATTTCAATATTCCTGATCAAGAACTTAGTATTTGTCTCCTCCCAGAACCAAGCTTGAACTGCCAAGCAGTCAAACAGATTTGTTTTCTGAATGTCAGTTTTACTGTCTAGCCTACATCATTTGGCTGCAAGTCCAGATAGTGTGTCCCCTATGAACACTTACGTGAGGATTTTTCATAAGGTTGTCATAATCCCCTCACCTACAAACCAAGAAGCAAATGCCAAAGGTTTTGTTATGCTTAGAAACACCTATTCAGAAAAGACACCAATGGAGAATGGGCATTTCTTTCATCCCTCTCTATTATTCTCCTTCATTGTTATGCTATAAGAGAGCATTTCATATGAAATATTTTCTAGATCCCTACTAGCAAAAATAAACAAGAGACATATATTTGCCTCAGTAATTCTGCATGGTCAGATTTTGAGAACTAAAGCAATCTTTTCAGGATTTTATTCAGCCATCAGATTTCAAAGCTGCATGGCATATGAGCTTGCTATCCATCAGCTCAGCCTGACTGTGAGCCTCAGACCCAACAAAAATGCACTTTAGAAACAGCAAATGAACATTTCCTTGTAGACAGTATGGCGGAGTAGCAATAACTTGTGAAAAATGTAGATCTGCACAGTGCACACTACAAAACAATTTGTGTGGTAGAAGCGTAGAGCAGTGATTTTATTAGAATAAGACCATTCTTATTCAGAGAAAGACTCAGACAGCTGTTGTATGAACAAAGCTTAATATTCCTTCATTTCCCATGCAAGCCTATTTTTCAAGGCCATAATGCCCCCAGTCCACCAAGTTACATTTAAAACTACCTGGAGAGCTTTTTCACGCAGAGCTTGTGTTACTCATTCTACATATGGTGTGAAGTTCACAGATGAGAAATGTGAGTGCCTAAAATAAATACTACATGAAACCTGAGAAGCATGAGGGCCCTTGGGAGTCCAGCAAATGAAATGCCTATCAGTCTCTGACACAGCAGACGCTCCCTACAATTGGCAGCTTCATGCTTCATTATGCATGGATCAGATATATAGGTATGGCCCCAGGCAAACTCCCCGGTTTAAAGGAGAGGTGCATGCTGGGGAAAGGCAAATGTCATTTGCCTGTGAATTTGAAAGATGAGGGGGAAAGGGGAATAGAGTTGATTAACCAAATGTGTGAGGGGTTTATTTTGTACCATTTATCCTAGAGTTTCCTCACTGAGAGTTGTTTCCAGCATTATATGCATTGCACCTTTGATGTTTTGTGGATTTAACAATGTCTAAAAATGCAATTATTCTTGTCCATCCAGATGAACAGGTCCGAAATAAATAACAAGCAGTCAGGTTTTTTACCTCCAGGAAGAAAAATAAAATAATTTTTTGCTGCCTTTTGTAACATTTGTAATATAACCTATGTTTATAGCACAAGGTCAGCAGATAGACTTGCTGAATTTGTGCAGATTCTGTTAAACACCATTAAAACATATCATGCTGCCTTAATAAATAAAAGCTATTCTAGAGACTAAGCTACTACAGGATGTTAGTCATGGGTATTTCCTGTACAGGAAAAAAACCAACAAACACCTAGTAATAGATCAGTTTGCTTCACATACATGTAGTTCTAATTAGAAGAAACAATGAAAATGGCAAATCCATCCTTATCCACAATTAATTGAGGTATGAGAGAGAAGAGGGAAAGAATAAAGGAGAAACTCATTACTGACAATCTCTTAAGAAAGCAAAAAAAAAAAACAAAAAAAAAAA